>JAADJG010000074.1:0-155442 GCA_012932025.1 Fusarium austroafricanum | reverse complement strand
CCCCCCCACGCCCTTAGTATCTGCACTTTGCCGAGGCTGGGGTACAGGGTATCGGTCAGCTTTTGAAGTACGTAATCTCTACTGCCAGGGGCCATGCTCCAGCTTTGATCAGTGCTACGTAGTATGTGCAAAAGGTCAGCTATTTTATTGGGTAAGCAAACTGCTCAGAAAGCGAAGAGATTAAGCATGCTGTTGCGGAATACTTTCACCTAATAAATATATAAAGGAGGATAATTTTCAGATTTGTGATATAGTTAATTATACAATCAAGTTTTACGAGACTGCCTGGGCATTAACAAGCATCAGCATCCGCATCAGCATCAGCATTGCCCTATTAGTCTCTTACCAGTCAGACTTGGACTTAATACCCCGAAAATATCATATCACCATGAAAAAGGGTAAGGATGCTACATTAAGCACTGCACAATGTCGGCGTTTTAGTCAACTGACTTTGTAAGAAATCGAACTCGGAGGTACCCGAGTGCAGATAGCCCCCGTTGATGACAGTCCCGAAGCCTCGACCGCGTTTCAGTCCCTGATTAGCAAACTGCAGCACTCTCAGGTTCTCGGAAACATCCCGCGCGGAGTACCGGCAGTTCAGCGGCACGTCAAAGTTCTTGTGTCTGTCGATTTCGATGCCGTGTCAGGTTGGATGGGCACCGGACAACACTCTCGAAACTGCCTCTCCGACTACTCAGCAGGCATCTTTGCAGGTCGAGTCGGAGTCGGCCGCCTTCTCAAGGTTCTAGACCGCGTGGGAATATCCGACAAGGTGACGTGGTTCATCCCCGGACACTCCATGGAGACATTTCCGCTTGAAACCAAGCACATCATCGATTCCGGGGCCGAGATCGCACTTCACGGGTATTGTCATGAAGACTGTACACAGCTAAACTCGCAGCAAGATGAGGACATTTTGGATAAGTGTATTGCTCTTGCCGAGTCCCTAACCGGGAAGAAGCCAGTGGGATTTCGAGCTCCGCTCTACCGGATCGGCCATGAAACCATCAGTCTGCTGGAGCGCAAGGGGTTTCTGTATGACACTTCCTTGAGCGGACATGATGCTCAGCTCTACTACCTCGACTCTGGCTTTCCCCTGGCTACAGTTGACTACTCTGAGTCAGCCTCCACGTGGATGAAACCTTCACCCCTGCCGCGTCAGACTTCAGTAGTTGAGGTACCAGCCAACTGGTACATGGAAGACATGACACCCATGCAGTTTCTCCCCAATGTCACCAACTCTCATGGATTCGTCACCTCCGAAGCCATAGAGAAGATGTGGAAGGACCGCTTTAATTGGCTCTGGAATTGGGGGCCTGATGGTAGTGGGCCTGGGGATTTTGTGTTTCCCCTTGTTTTGCATCCTGACACCTCGGGAATGGCTCATGTTGCTGGAACCATCCAAGATATGCTTCATTGGTTGAAGGCATGGGGACCTCAGGTGGAGTTTGTAACATACGAGAAGGCGGCGAGGGATTTTCTGCTGGAGGATAATGTCGTTACAGTCTAGAAGTGTGATAAATTTGCTAGATGTAGTATAGGCAAGAGAGTCGACAATGTCTAGAACCATGTTACACACTAGGCCAATAGTTGATCCAATGGTCCCCACGATGTGATTGCCAAGACGCGCGGTTTGTTTGCCAGGAAAAACTACAGGGTAACTGTTTCGCAAAGGTCTTGCCATCTGCGCCCATCCACACTTGTCTTGGTGGCTTCGGACTGATTCTAGAAGGGAATGGCGATAAGCGTAGGCTAGAATGCATTGTCATCTGCTAAGAACTATGCAATGTCAGCTGTTAAGACCCGGACATTACAACCCTAGCGGCCTAGGTTTTGAGATGCGAGCCATCCCAATAGGGCGGTACCACGCGAAAAATATCATTTCCAGCAGAGCCAATATGGTGGAGAAAATACTCTATAATAAGAACTACATATCGCGATCTTTGGCCATCGTCAACTTCAACTTTGCCCCAAGAACAAGTTTGAACCTCCATTCCAATAACTATTAATCGCCAACATGCCCTTTATTCTATCAATTGCCTCTCCTGCCACTGGCCCTGTGCTTCTTACCCTATTTGCTCTTGCAGCTGGAGTCATATTTTGTCTATACCGAGTGATCAAAAACCGACATATTCCCGGTCCTTGGCCATGCCGGATCTCTGGTCACTATGTTACGCTGTTTGACCTTTTTCGACAGCGTCCTCAAACCGTGGCTAGATGGCACCGACAATATGGCCCCTTTGTTCAGATAGCACCGGGCCAAGTCTCCGTTTCTGATGTTACCGCCATGCGAGACTTGTATGGTACATCCACACGGAACCCAAAGAGTGACTACTTTGATAACTTTATCTATCACAACGCACGAGCAATCTTTGCCGAGAAGGAATATCACGGACATCGCCAGAAGCGAGGCTTAGTCTCGTCCTTCTTCCAGGCTACTTCCGTGTATAAGCCGGACATTCAGCAGCCTCTTCGTGATAGGGTGTTGGCCGGAATGATGCGCATCCAGGAAGAGATCAACATTAGAGGCGATAGGATTGTAGATGTCTTTCCCATCATCAACCACTACGCCTGGGACAATACCACAGCGTTGGTGTTTGGGCCACGGCACTGCTCTCATGCGCTCCAAGGTGACGAATATGACCGTGACCTTCTAGCAAGGCTCAAGAACAGTGAATTGTGGGGAGCAGTCAAGAACAACCTCCCTCTTGTCTTCAGTGCCATCAAGATGGGCATGGTGGTCTACACCAAGTCGACCAAGTACTTCTCAGCTGAACACGACCTTGATACATGGGCCATGCAACGTCTTTACCAAACTACATCGGATCCCAAAGCCTCACCAGATGAACGCTCTATTGTGCAACTTATCCAGCATCTCCGTAGCAATGGCCGCTCCCTATCTGACAATTATCTGGAAAGTGAGGTTATTGACAATCTCTACGCCGGCCAAGCCACAGTCACCGTGGCTCTCACCTATGCCGTCTACCATCTAAGCCGAAACCCGCACTGGCAGTCGATGGTCCAGGAGGAGCTTGATAGTCTCCCGCGAGACTCTGATGGTCTTCCAGACTGGAATCTTTTGAGCAAGACTCCGATCCTCGAAGCTTGCATCCGCGAGTCCTATCGTCTCAACCCAGTGGCCAGCGGACGAGCTGAGCGAGTCCTCATCAAGGACACTAGTTACGGCGAAATAGTTATCCCGCAGAACGTGAGTTGATGCACTTCCCTCGTCTCTTTTAACCCTAGAAAACAATACGCTATCTCTCTATACCCTTCTCTGACTTCTATCCATTTACATCATAGACCATCGTATCCGCATCCACCATTGCCTTACACCTTGATCCCCAAGTCTGGCTCAACCCACTCGAATTCAACCCACGACGCTGGCTAGAGGCCACGCCCGACGAGACTCTGAGACTGGAGCGGTCATTTGTCCCTTTCGGTTACGGCGCAAGACTGTGTCTAGGTAAGGCCTTTGCGAATCTCCAGATCAAGATGTTTGTAGCCGGTATTTATTCCATGTACAACACGCGTTTGGAGGTACCGGGTCGAGTCATGGACCAGTGGGGAACGCAGGATGCCCTACCCAAGGAGCTCAAGTGTAGGCTTCGCTTTGAAGACAGGATTTAAGGTCAACTAGTTAGATACTGAGTAGTATGTATAAAGTAGGATAATTTTAGTTAGGGTATTGTTTTGCACTGATAGCATTTGTCCTTTGTGGTTGTGTCTGTGCTGGCGTTTCCTTTTAAGCCCCTGACCTTATCGATACGAGACTTATCTACTGACAACCTTGGGGAACTAAACTCTGCCAAGTCAAACAGGTTTAGGTATTATAGTATCACTACAGTAAGAAGTAAGTAATAGTAACTAACAAATATAGGGAGGAAGGGCAAATATTAAACATTAATGTAATGTAATGTAAGTTATTATTGTATGAATATAGCTTCATGTTGTAGCATGAGGTTACTCTTGTTTAATTGAAATACCAAAAACATATTATATACTGTATGAAAATATCCTTCCCTTATAAGCACGTAACGGTTACCTGAACCTCTCTATTTATCATTCCCTTTGTTCCCTTTGCCGCGTAACTGATGGTTGAAGACGAACTGAGACACTTTGCGAGTGAGGCAATGGTTGGGTTTCCCAGGATGTCTCCAACAGTGATGATCAACTGCCGGCTTCGCGCGGCAGCCACAACCTTCATGGCGGATAACGAGTCACCCCCAATCTTGAAGAAATGATCGTGGATACCAATTGTAGAAGCCTTCCTCTGTAGGATGGCTGCCCAAGCCGCCTGCAGCAATCGCTCGCTTTCGTTGCGAGGTTGCTCCTTTTCCTCTTCTACGCCGTTGATCATCTCCAGGTGGGCCGTGGTGATGGTTTGAGCCAGCTCTCTAAGCTTGCGCCGGTCAGTCTTTTCAGACATGGTAAGAGGGATATTGCTGATAGGAATATACATCTCGGGAACCATATAAGCGGGCAACACTGCTGATAATGCTGGAGTGGCAGCCGCGCGGGCGGCTTGACTTGACTTGATGGACATGGAGTCAATGCAGAGAGAAGTTTCCATGTCTCTAGTGTTCTCGTCGGTTGAGGTCTCAACGAAAGCAGCCAGCATGGTGCGACTACCAATCGCCACAACCTCGGCAACGATGCGGGAAGAGGGTAGAGCCGCTTTAAACTGGTGTTCAATCTCACCGAGCTCGATCCTCTGGCCCCGAATCTTGGCTTGAGTGTCCTTACGACCGTGGAGACTGATACTGCCGTCGGGGTTATACGAGCCCAGGTCCCCTGTCAGATAGAAACGACCGTGCTCCAGCTCCGGGAAAAGCTGATGTCTCCATTCTGGGGCGGAGACAAACCCGGATTTGGCTGGCTTATCGCCAATGTACCCGCGCGCCAAACAGTGACTCTCAACCATAACTTCACCGACGGTGCCGAAGGGGAGAAGGTTGTCAGGGTTGCCAGGGTGCACGATCCACATGCGTGGCCCCGTAGACTGTCCAATGTTACTCGGGCTACTCTGGAGAGTCAATCTCTCTGTGGCAGTATCCCAAAGACCCGACTCAGTACAGCCATACACGTTCATGAGATGGACGTCGTTGCAGAGGCTCTCCAGAGTAGCTCTACCCAGGGGCTCGCCGCCGAGCATGATGTATTGTAGCGTGGGTGCTTCACTGGGCTTTACCTGGCCCGCAACCGAAGGGGTGAGGAACGCATGTGTGACTCCAAGAGCCCTCATCTGCCCGGTCAAGTCGTTGAGCTTGCCCTGTTCAGAAGGAACACAGACACAGCCGCCGGCATACAGAGTTGCAACGAGCTCGCTAACACTGACATCGAAGCTGGGTGACACAAAGTGCATGCAGCTCGTCCGATTGTCCATGTGAAGCGGGGCCAGAAGGTCAACAACACCAGTACAGATGGCAGCATGATCGTGGATGGCACCTTTTGGCTTTCCTGTGCTGCCAGAGGTGAAGAAGCAAGTTGCAATTGCGTCAGGACGAGACGGCGGCAGTGGACCCGGCTGCTGTTGCTGGACAATCTCCTCAAAGTTGTCAATGCAGGCGACAGAGGGGTTGAGCTTGCGCCGCATCTGAGGCCCGAGGTTTGTGAAGTACACCTTGGGCCAGATCTGGAGGAAGATAGCGTTGATCCTCGAAGCGGGACACTTGGGATCGATGGGCACAAAGACTGCACCGGCCTTAAGCGTTGCAAGGAACACAACGACGGTCCAGTATGACTTTTCCATTATGTGAGGAATAAAGTCACCTTGGCCGATGCCGTAAGACAGGAGCATGGTGGCAATCCGATCAGCATGGTCATTAAGCTGACTGTACGTCAGATTGCCATCCCAGGCGCGCACAGCATCTTCAGTGGGGGTTCGGCGCGCATGATGCAGAACTACATCGTGAATGCACTCCTGCTGCAGGGCAAGTCTGCCGCTGTTGACCAGCTCCAGAATGCGAACATCTTCATAGCTGAGGCTGCCGACCTCACATACAGGGCGTTCAGTATTCAATAGAGACGAGCCGTGGTTTTCCCACAGGCTGTAGAATGACTTGAGAAGTACCCGTGCATGTCCAGTGTTCTTCTTTCCTGAGAACAAAACTTGAGCTGTAGGCCTGCCATGAAATTCCGATAGCTGCAAGATGAATGGTGACTGAAACTTGTTAGACGTTATCCACAGAGGTATTCGGAACAAGGATTCAACCTACACAGCCTTCGAATCTGGGAACTGGAACGCCTGAGCCTGTAACTGCAAAAGCAAAAACATTCTCTCCATCAAGAGGTTCTTTTGGTGGCTCGATGAGTCTCTTGGCACCGAAGAGCTGACCGATGGTAGTAGAGTTTTGGATGCTCAAAAGTCGATAGGTCTTCTCCCATCGACCGTGCTTTTCCGCCAAGCAAGTCAATGTCCATTCATCACGGTGATGATAGAGATCGACAGTGATAGACCATAGCACACGGCCGAGCTCATGAATATTGTTGCATGCAGCATCAAGGACCAAGACTTCAGTGGACGTGTAATTGATGAGCGGAGCCATGGTGGACCGTAATCATAGGGAATAGAAGAGAAGGGATCTGCTTTGCAACAAACAAAAACTGTAAGAGGCAAGAACACCGAGGCGCAGCTGTTATATAAGTGAATTGATTATGATTATTTTCTAGTAATAGACGGACGAAACGGCATGTCATGATTCCAAAACATTGATCCTATGGCCTGTCCATGATTCCGTTCCAACGATGTGTTTCGCGACCTGTCAAATTCGGAAATAACGCCGTTCGGGCCAAACGCCAGGGATCATATGCATGCATGGTCAGCAGTCTGGTCGCAACCCTGCAAAGTAACATGAGGGGTAAGAATTCCTGAGGGACGGAGAACCACAAATCAAGGTTTGTTTAGCGTTTTCCAATCGGCCGTTCTATCATACGAACATGTCTGTTTCACCTCAGCGGAAATGTCCATTCCCCGATTATGCAAGAGACTGAATCGTGCATATTGCAACTTCGTGTTAGACGCCGCAAGTCTTCTGAGTCAGGTTTCCTAGTGGTATGACTCTTCTCGCTTGAAATAACTCAAACAGGATATACATGCGTAAGTAGTGGATAGCATCTCAAAACCTTGGGATTGCGTGAGATAAACATGGGGTATTTACTGGGCGACCGGCTACTCCGAAACGCCAATGTACTGTACTCGTCAACTCCGTACACCATCGGGGTTTATGTGGCCCTTGTTTTGCTCTTGACCAGTCGATTGACATCGTGCTCAGCCTGGCTTGTGCTGGGAAGTAGGTATCGAGGACATAGATGCTGGAAACATCTAGAAAGGAAGACGCAATTGGCCAAAGTCAACTTACGAATTCTCATTTTCTTTCACAATGCTTACTAACAATACTCCTCCTCCAGCGGCCCCCATCAGGACCATATGTTCCGCCTCTAGCTTACGTTGGTCGGCTAAATCCCATTAATGACCATACATGAGCACACCATATAATAGCTTACGGCGATATATACATCCCTGTCGGTATTGGAATAAGCGGAGATCCACCACGGCCCGTCTGAAGGACGACAATTTTACAAGGCGATTGATTCTCACTTCCTCCATTGAGTATGGTATGAATTAACGTTGGTTCTTGAACGCTTGCCACAAGTCTACCAATATCGCTTTGTTACCACATAATCCGCCCAAGGCCATAGACAAGGGAGATTTCCTCCCATACGTTGAACATACAGAAGTGAAATTTTGGTGCCCACAATACCCTAAGTTCTCTTCCTGGCAGATTCCCATCAATTGAGGCGGCTCTCCTCTTGATTGGATTCCATTGATAGACCCGAATCCATGATCTGGGGATCCACTGAGTACAGCAGCGACTTGAGCTGAGAAAAGACACGCGCTTTTAGCTTAACCCCCTCAAGATCTGTAACTGCGACCGGAGGACTTCCATAAAACACATTAATTCATTTCATTCACATGCAGTTTAGGGTATATTGACTGCTCACCTTTCAATGATTCCATCCTTGACGTAACCGCCGTGAGAATTGTTCATGTCGACGGCGCCAAACACGATGCATCGACCACCAACCTCTGCTGTCCGCGCCAGCAGCATCTTCATGATCCGATGGATGATGCGCAAGAGCAGCGGCATTTCTCTGGTGAGGTCTGTATCGCATAGCCCTGGGTCAACAGCCGTAAAGGTAATGCTACCCGGCCAGGACTTGTCGACTGTGTCTTTTAGAGCGTAGAAAACCAGCAGTTGAATCAATTTGCTGGTATCATATCGATCTCCTATGTCAGTCTTGTTGGCGTCGTTGAGGGCGCCGAAAATATCATCAGCCTTCCGCTCAGCGAAAGCGGCGGATTCGTGGCCTTGACTGGAGACTAATACCATTCTTGGGCGAATATTATTTCGCAGACCTGATAGACGCAGTGCTGGTAGCAAACCAATGGCGAGTAGAAAAGTACCAGTGACATTTGTCGCAAGTGTCTTTTCCATTCCATCAACCGCTTGAAATGACAGGGTGGCCATACCAGCATTCAGGATAACTGCGTCCAGTCGTGCAAGCTTCTTGGCCCTGGCCACGAATTGCCTGATGGTTTCGACATTGGTTAGGTCCAGTTCCCAGAACGCCACGATGCTCTTTGACGACGGGTTGGACTTTGTTATGGATGCTACGCATTCAGGACCTTTGCTGATATCTCGCACAGCCAAGATGATCTTTGAAGCGTTGAGGCGATGAAAGTGACGAGCTGCTTCCAAGCCGAGTCCACGGCTTGCTCCGGTGATAATAATGGTCTGCCCGGTGAAATCATGGTTTGGGAGAGGAATTGAAGTGTACTGAGACCGAACAAATGACTTGAACGAGATTCCACTCATATTTGCGCGCTACATACAATTTCCAGGTTTGATGGCAGGATAATGTGCTGCTTATTTGTTGAGATTTGGTGCTTGAGATTCTGGGCTGTTGGGAATGGAAATGCTGTATTGTATGTACTATAGATTATGTTCTATTTCTAACCTCGAAACAATTTAAATATATATAAGTATATATTTCTTACCTAGTTCCTAGGATTACTTAAAAACATTTACTTGCATATATCCTACTTACCAATTAACACCTAGACCTTTCATTTAATTAGAGTTTCAAGAGAGTTAAACTATGATATGACCTTGATAGATGCGGACTAATAAACAGCCCGAATCGGGAACCACGGCCAACAAGAGACATGATCCTGCATCGTCTACCCCGAGGCCCACAGCTCAAAGCGGAAAGCAAAACGTCAATCTATGTGATGAATTAGGTAGTATGAGATATATTATGGTAGCATTCGCGGCTGCATAGTCAGCAAACCCGCTCATGCATGTAAGGTACAGGGGAATCAGTCCGGGACTAGCGGATGTCGGACGCCGAACCAGTTGACGCGTGGGGTTGGGGGGTGGGGGGTGGCTACTATATACTCTTACAGGGTAAGAATATCAGTCAACAGGCCTATCCTGGTCAGCTGAGAACTCTCTCTCTGTCGAGACTGTTTGGCCCCCGCGAAGACTGTTTGACAAGAATAGTAGCTTCTTATTGTAGAGATTGGTGTTAGTTAGGAGACTTGCCGAACCTTCCATACTTTGGGAATTTGTCATTGCCAGTATTTTCCCTATAGTATACCTGACGCCCATTGCAATTCAATCCACAGGCATACATTGAGTGTAGTGTAGCTGGTGAAAGAAACTTTGAAACTACACATCATTACCCTATTCTCGCTATTATCCAATTGTATACCGTTATCTTCATCTTCATGATGCCGTCCCAAGACAATGCCACTTCCCCTGTGGCCAGCGGCAGCATGACCCCGACGCTCACTATCAGCGTCGACCGCGGCCTCTCCCATGGCGCGTTCCAAACCTACGGCTCATCAAACCTGCCTAGTCCTCATCTTGATACGCACAGGCAGCTTGAGTTGGGCGACGAGTTGAACCATCCTGACGCCTCGTTGGTTCCAGCCAAGCTTCTTCTCGCTTGGGCAATTGTAGCCAAGTCGTTCGCTGGTACCGACAGTGTGGTCATTCTTGGTCCCAAAGTCCAACTGGAAGCTCAGGCCTCTATTGTTCTGGATGGAGAAACGTTGGTTGTCGATCAACTCAAGGCCATTGGTTCCCATCTGGATGGTTCTGCTGCGCCCAACCCGGCGATAACTCCCGTCGTGGATCAGCCCCATCTTCACCCACTGGCCCTGCGCTATGCATACAGCGAGGGTGATGAGAATGCTCCAGTTCCCATCAATGCCCCTCTATCCGTTGCATTCTCTCGCCGCCAAGGCCGCTGGTCGGCCGAGTTGAGCGCCGACTCGAGAGTCGTCGACCAAAGTGTTTTGCCACTATTATCTCGCACGTTTCAAAGTGCTTTCAACCAATTGCACTCTGTATCATCCCAAATCACACAGCGAAATATCTCGCTGTGTGACTCCCAAGATATGGGAATGCTACAAATGCTCGCCGGCCGTCCTGCGCCGCCAGTAATCTCGCTTGTGCACGACCTAATTGGCCATCGTGCTCGCAGCCAACTTGATGCTGAGGCCAGTGTTTCGTGGGACGTCAACCTGACGTATGCTGAGTTAGACGGGGTTTCAGACATTCTGGCGTCGCACTTGGTTTCCCTTGGCCTCCAGGTCGGCTCTACAGTGGCAATTTGCCTTGAAAAGTCCGGCTGGGTGCCAGCTATCTATCTTGCCGTTTTGAAGGCCGGGGGAGCCTTCGCTCCCCTGAATCCTGGTCTATCTGCGGACCAGCTCTCCTACGCTGTGGAGAAGCTGTCTCCGAGCATCGTCATCTCATCCTCTCCAAGCCTCAGCAAGTTTGTCGGACTGGCAGAGCACGTGCTCGATATCTCTGACATTGTTAAAAACCATCATGACACCAAAACCCAGCTCCTGTCTAAGATACCAGTCACACCACAGGATGCCGCTTGCATCATTTACACGTCTGACGGCGTGGAGAGTGAGACTCTACTTGTTCTGGACCATGCTGCTGTCTCTACTTCGATCGCAACCAACAGCAACACCCAAGACTTCTCGCCCACCACAAGAACACTCCAGTTTGCCCCTTATGATTCTTGCACTAGTGTCGCAGACATTCTCTTCACTTTAGAAGCGGGTGGCTGTATCTGCACTCCGTCGGAAGAAGAGCGACTCACTGGTATTGCCGACGCATGCAGCAGGATGAAACCCTCACTAGCCTGCCTCACACCCTCTTCAGCAGCTGTCCTCAACCACGACGACCTCCCTGGTGTAGATACTATTATCCTGGCTGGAGAGAATCTGGGGACCAATACTGTGAAGAAATGGGCGCCGGCAACAAACCTCATCAACGCATACGCCCCGGCAGCCGCTCTTGGCTACGCATGCTCTACAGCACCTCTTATTACCATCTCATCTCCCCGCAACATCGGATGGCCCCGTGGCTGTGCCGTCTGGGTCATGGATCCTCAAGACCCTACGCGCCTCGCTCCACCAGGTGCCGTTGGCCAACTACTTGTTGAAAGTCCATTTCTTGGGAAAAAGTACGAGAGTAGTGGTAATGGAGCGTCAGCTTCTGCGTTGGTTCCCCGCCCAGAAGGTCTGATTTCAAAGCCCGCAGGCAACTCGCGCTGCTTCTTGACTGAGAATCTTGTCCGCTTTGACATTCATGATGGGACATTGCAGCTTCTTGGCCTTAAGAGCTCGCAAGGCCAGCTATTGCATTTTGACTCACATGATGGCGAATCACCAGCCTCGACCTCGACACTGGACGAAACCCCGACTGTCACCGGGGCAGTGACCCCCATGGCTATCAGCGCGTCTCAAACCAGCTTGGATACCAATACCATCGACGCCAACTTACGGGCAGCTGATACGCGCTTCACGCTGCTCAGTCTGTCCCCTCAGAAGCTGTCTCGTCTGGAAGCTCTACTGAAACCCTTGGGTTCAGTGCAAGACTGCTACCCATGCTGCCCAGTCCAAGAGGGCATACTCGTCAGCCAGGTGAAGGCCCCAGGGACCTACAACATTGTGGTCGTATGGGAACTTGTCAACGGTGCCAATGTTTCCTTGGCTAGTCTCCGAGCTGCGTGGGAGCGAGTCGTACAGCGCCATGCCCCACTACGCTCTACGTTTGTGGAGAGTCTGCGCGATGGTAGCGTCTTTGACCAAGTCGTCCTGACCTCACCATCAGTTGACGTGGTGGAAGTACCATGGCTGGAAGACCTGACAGAATCAGATGATATACTCCAACTGACAGCTGCCACCTGGCACAAGGGAAAACCGCATCATCGCCTAGGGCTCTCCAAAGCGACGGATGGGAGATTACGTTGCCAGCTACTCATCAGCCACGCTGTCATTGACGGCCTGTCTGTCCAGACTCTTCAGCATGATCTTGAGCGATCCCTCAATGGTGCTTTGTCTGACAATCTGCATCCAGATCTTCAACGCCGGTATATCCAGCAGCTGCAACAAACCCCTGAAGAGGACGCTCGTGAGTTCTGGAAAGCTTATCTAGATGGACTTTCTGGATGCCTCCTCCCCAAGTTGACCGACTGGAACGACCAGAGCCCTGCCCGGGTGTCAACTAAACGGCGCACACTTCCAGACGTTCAGCGGCTGAGACGTTTCTGCCAGGAAGAAGGGACAACCCTATTCTCGTTAACTCAAGCGGCGTGGGCAATGGTCCTTCGGGCGTATACTCTGTCTGACGACGTGTGCTTCGCTTTCATGGCCACCGATAGACACCTCCTTGGCGAAGATGCCGACGACGCAGTTGGCTTCTTTATTAACCTCATGCTCTGTCGTGTCGGACTAGATGGCTCAACCCCTATCGCAGATATTCTCGCGGGTGTGCGACGAGACTTTGTTTCCAGCTTTCCGTATCAGCACCACCCGTTGGCGGAGATTACTCACGAGCAGGGTATTCCTGCCAGTCAACTTTTCAACACGACCATGACGTTTATGTCGGATGATGAGGACGCTAAGTCTCACTACGATGGAGTTCAGCTTCATCGAGTTGCTGACCAGGACGTTGCCGAGGTATTCCCCCTTTCACTGATGTCCTATAGACAGATACTTACCTTCTTCTAGTACGATGTAGTCATCAGAGTATTTGACAGTCATGAAGACGACGTTGCTGTTGAATTCTCATACTGGAGCACAGCGCTTTCCAGCACCCAGGCAGAAAACGTATTTGGGGCATTTCTAGCCGCCATCGACTCAATTCCTGAATCCACCACGGTAGACGATGTCAACCTCATGGATCAGAGAATGAAGCGGCAGATCATGCAGTGGAATGAGCACCCGACCGTCCATGTCGATGCTTGCATCCACGATCTCATTCTCAATGCTGCAAAGGAGTATCCCGATGCACCTGCTATCGAAAGCCATGATGGCGGTTTATCCTATGGCGAGCTTGACCTGATGACGAGAAAGCTTGCCGCACACCTCTTGAGTCTTAAGGTCGGCCCAGAAGTACCAGTCGTCTTCCGCATGGAAAAGTCGCTTTGGGCTATCGTTGCCATGATCAGCGTCATGAGAGCCGGGGGTCTTTTCGTACCTCTTGATCCTGCTTGGCCTGTCGACCGTGCTCAATTTATTATCGACGATGTCGGATCCAGCATCTTGCTTACTACCAAGGCTACTCCGTCGCTGCCACTACAGCGCATCGAGCAAACACTCGTGCTCTCTCCTGAGCTTCTCAACAAGATGCCGGCGGAGGAGCTATTATCATCCCAAGTAACTCCCAGCAACGCTGCCTATATTCTGTATACTTCAGGAAGTACAGGACAGCCTAAGGGTGTAGTGGTAGATCACAAAACGCTCAGCTCCAGCTCAAAGGCCCACGGTAAAGCGATGCTCATGGACCGACAGACCCGCGCATTCCAATTCTCCTCATACACTTTCGACGTGTCTCTGGGCGAGATTATCACAACTTTGGTCTACGGCGGTTGCGTCTGCATTCCTTCACCAAGTGACCGACTCAGCAATATCAGCGGCGCCATCACAAAGCTACGCGCAAACCAGCTCTTTATGACTACCACGACACTGGGCACCTTTGGTCCGCAAGACTGTCCCAGCGTGAAGACAGTGGTTTGCGGAGGAGAATTGTTGTCGCAGGCTATCAAGGATGTCTGGGCTCCTCACGTCAACCTCATCCACGGGTATGGACCAACTGAAGCATGCATCTACGCTGTATCCTGCGACTCAAATGACCCATCTCTTCCACCATCCGTTATTGGCCATGCAATGGGCGGCAATCGAGTCTGGGTCTCTCGTCCAGATAATCCACAAGTCCTAACTCCTGTAGGAGCATTAGGCGAACTCCTTATCGAGGGCCCTATTGTTGCGCGTGAGTACTTCAACGACCCCGTCCGTACTAACCAGTCCTTCCTAGATCAAGTCCCCTCTTCCTGGGGCACCCTCTCTACTAATCGTATATACCGCACTGGTGACCTTGTGCGGTACAACATGGACGGAAGTCTCACTTTCTTCGGCCGTCGCGATGGACAGCTGAAGGTACGTGGCCAGCGGTGCGAGGCAGGCGATATTGAGAACCATCTCACGTCCGTTGAGCCCGATATTGCCCACTGCGCTGTCCTTGTGCCGAAAGAAGGCCCTTGTGCTTCTCGCCTGGTAGCTGTTCTATCTTTCAAGGCCGCCCATCCAGTTTCCACTACGGTAGAATCGGATGCTGGCAATCTTCAGCTCCTGGACCTCCAACAAATCTCGGATATCATGACCAGACTTCAGGAGAACCTTTCCCAACAAGTCCCCAACTACATGGTTCCCCAGATCTGGTTGCCTGTAGTAGCTCTCCCATCAACGACAGCCTGCAAGACTGACCGGCGTCGTGTTTCTCGATGGGTTGACCAGCTCAGCTCAGCTACCTTGGACAACGTCCTCAACCGTTCTACAACGTATTCTGCCTCTCCTTCTGCACATAGAAGTCCAGTGCATATGATCCTCGCAACCGCCTGGAGCGAGGTGCTCGATGTTGCTGTCGATACTGTCCCTGACGATCGATCCTTCTTTAGTCTCGGTGGTGACTCGATCCTTGCTATTCTGGTCGTGAACCGGTGCCGGGCACAAGGAATTGAGCTCTCTGTCAGCGACATTCTTCGTGGTCGTACCATCAACGAGATCGCCAGCAGCATATCCATCTCAGATCAGAACCCCCATTCTGATTCCAACCCTAACTTGGTCAATCTCAATCCCGCCCAGAGCCTTGCACTTGGCACGGGCTTTAACCTGCCATCCTGCACAACTCGCCAATTTCGCACTGCTCAACTGCAACTGGCCAGCCCCATCGACAGACAAGACCTTGAAGATGCTGTCCGAAAGTTGGCTGATCTTCACTCGGCCCTTCGGACTACATATGTCAATAAGGACAATACGTGGATCGGACATATTAGTGCCGATCTGAGCAAGAGTTTCTTATTCACCACCCACGATGGTAGTGCGCAGACAGACTCTGTTCTAGAAAGGTCACGAGCCCTGCTCAATGCCACCACTGGTCCTCTCTTCGCCGTTGATTACTTCTCAAGCGAGAATAGGCTTGCTGTGTCTGCCCCTCATATCACGCTTGATTCGCCATCGTGGGAGATTGTGCTCAAAGATCTTGACTGCATCCTATCCGGCTCTCCCGTTACTCCTCAAGCCCCTCCAGCGGCTGAGAGCCAACCCTCACCTATTAGTGCCAGTGAGCTGTCGGCAGAGTCCAACCTGGACTACTGGGAACTTGACCCGGAGGAAACCTACTTACCTCATGAGATGAAGTACGCGCTACGAGTTGACCCAGATGCTTCTCAAGTTCTCCACAAGACTTGCTCACAGACCTCATTGAGCCCAGTGGACGTTCTGGTGGCGGCAGCTGCGGAATCATTCTCACAAGGCTTTACGGATCGTACCATGCCCGTGGTTCACGTCGCAGACAATAGACAGAACCACGTCGGATATGGCGACTCTGTCTATCCAGTCCAACTTCCCGGCGACCTGTTATCCGCTGGCACTGCGGGAGTAGCGGCCATGGTAAAGAATGCTCGTCTCGCTGCCACCAAGGGCGTCTCTTCTTACATGAAAGAGTCCTACACGCCCAAGGTTCTCGCGGCTCGACTACCCGAGATTCTTGTCAGATACTCCAACGCTTCGACCTTCCAGGGCAAAATGCTGCAGCAGTTGGACGAAGCTCCTGAAACTGCCACCCTGATTCCCTCCTGTATTAGTATCACGGCGAGCGTCCACGCCGACAAGTCTCTCGGTGTCGTAGTGGCTCACAGCTGGGACCTAGGTCAGCAGAAGAAAGTCCGAAAGTGGGTACGCCTACTCCAGACAGCTCTGTTGGAGACTATTCGAGAAGTTGCCAAAGCGAACTTTATGTCCCCTGCTGATTTCCCTCTCGTCCATGTCCCCGATGACAAGGCATGGGAGCAACTGCGCAGTACCATTAACGAAGCATTGGGCCGATCCGGTCAGACTGTCGAGGATGTATACCCTTGCTCCCCTGTACAGCAGGGAATGCTCCTCAGCCAAGCCAAATCCACTTCTTCGTACACAGTAGACGTTGTATGGAAGATGCATAGTCTGTCTGGATCCTCCAAAGTCTCTGTGTTAAGTTTGGAGAAGGCCTGGGCAAAGATCGTACAGCGACACGCTGCCCTTAGAACAGTCTTTGTTGATGGAAGTGCCGCCAACGAGCCGTTCCTCGCTACCGTCCTACGCAGCCCGCCGGCTCGTGTGGTGCACCAGACGCTCCAGGGTGGAGATGGTGTCGAGGCTGTTCTGGCATTTGAGCCACAACTCCCCGACATTTCGAATGAGCCACCTCACGCTTTAACCATAGCAGAGGCACAGGATGATGTGCTGGTCCACCTGCGCATCAACCATGCCGTCGTAGACGGTGTCTCACTTGACGTGCTGCAACGTGATCTACAACGCGCTTATGTGGCCGAAACTGGCACTGAATGGGCGACCTCAGATCAGGCATTCCGTGAGTATGTCGCCTATGTTCAGGCACAAGACACCGATAAGTCCCTTGACTTTTGGAAGAACCGTCTCAGCACCGTTTCGGCCTGCCGCTTCCCACAACTACGAGTCCCCGATGTTCCTATCACGAACGAGAAGCGCGTCTTCAAGACAAAGATAGATGACATCTCATCCCTCCTGAAATTATGCCAGACCAACGGCCTCTCTATCTCGAATCTGGCTCAGCTCGCTTGGGCATTGGTGTTACGCGCCTATACGAACAATCACCACGTCTGCTTTGGTTATATGACCTCTGGACGTGACGCACCTGTCAGTGGCATCGAGAGCGCTGCTGGTGTCTTTATCAACCTTGTCATTAGTGACCTTGCGCTGGACGACACTATGACAATCCGAGAGGCCTTGGAGTCGTCTCGCACAGGCCTTGCTGATAGCATTGACCACCAATACTGCCCTCTTAGCAAGATCCAGAGAGCCTTACATATGGGCAGCGAACCCTTCTTTAACACTGTCCTATCATGTTACCGCGAAGATGAGCCCACTCCGTCAGAGACGGACGTCGCTGTTGACTTGGTTCATTTGGATGACACGAGCGAGTTTGCCATCGCAGCAAAGATTGCTTATACTCGTTCGGACATGGAACTCAGTTTGACATACAGAACCGAGGTTATCTGCCCTGAAGCAGCGGATGTGGTAGGTGACGTCTGGCTCCGGACTCTGCAGTCCCTACCGTCTCTTTTTGAGGACAAGATATCAAATATCAACTTGATGGACCCTCAGAGCAGTCGTCTGGTCACCACCTGGAACAAAGACGTACCTGGTCCTGTCAACTCTTGTTTACACGATGTTGTTACCCATGTTGCTGCTCTGCAGCCTGACAAAGAAGCCCTTTATTCCACCGCAGGCAGTCTCACATATGGGGAGCTCGATAGCTATTCCACCCGGCTCGGACATCACCTGGTTTCCCTGGGTGTAGGCCCAGAATCCATTGTGCCACTACTCTTTGAAAAGTCCATCTGGGCTGTGGTAGCCATGCTCGGCGTTCTGAAAGCCGGTGGCGCCTTTGTGGCCCTGGACCCGGCTCACCCAGCTGACCGCCTTAGCCTGATCATCTTGGATACAGGCAGTCCAGTACTCCTCGTGTCCGAGATGCAGGCTGCTAAGCCAATCTTCACCGAGGAACTGGCTGGCTTCGACTTGAACGTGGCGCTGTGGACTGTGACGGAAGCGTCTATTACAGAATTGCCAATGCGAGACGGCAAGCCATGTACCTCCGTCACCCCTGACAACGTTGCCTATGTTATCTTCACTTCAGGCAGCACTGGCAAGCCGAAGGGTGTTATGATAGAGCACCGTGCTGTCAGCACTGGTACCAAAGAGCATGGATCTCAGATGAGCTACACCAGTACCTCACGAGTACTGCAATTTGCTTCATATGCCTTTGACGCCACTATTGGAGAAGTTTTTACCACTCTCGTCCATCATGGCACCGTCTGCATCGCTTCTGAAACAGAGCGCATCGAAGATCTAACCGGTTTCATGAACCGTGCTAGTGTTACCTGGGCCTTCTTGACACCTGCGGTTGCAAGAATGATGACACCCAGTGACGTCCCAACATTAGAGACCCTGATTTGCGGTGGTGAACCTCTCGGTGACCTCACCCCGAGAATCTGGAGTGAAAAGGTTCAGTTTATCCAAGCCTACGGTCCGACGGAGACATGCGTCTTTGCATCCATCAGTGACCGTCAACACCGCGAGGTTCGACCAGCTATCATCGGTCACATGATGGGTAGCGCCGCTTGGATCGTCAGTCCCAGCAACATGGACCTCCTCGTTCCTGTGGGCGCAGTCGGTGAAATGCTCATCGAGGGTCCCATCCTAGGTCGTGGATACCGCAACGATCCCGACAAGACAAACGCAAGCTTTGTATGGGATCCCAAGTGGTCGGTGCATTATCCACGTCATGACAATGGGCGCCGTCTCTACAAGACAGGTGATCTGGTGAGGTATAACCTCGATGGTTCAATGGACTTTGTCCAGCGCAAGGATACGCAGATAAAGATCCGAGGACAGCGAGTTGAGGCTGGAGAGATTGAAAGCCACATCACCAGCGCTCACAAGGACGTGCAGCATGTCTATGTGACCTTTACAAAGAAGGGCAGACTGAGTTCCCGTCTCGTTGCCGTCGTCTCCTTGCGAGGGTTCGGCTCAACGGAAACCTCAAGCTCAGGCTCGCTGCGTCTCTTGCAAGGTGCCGACTACGAGAGAGCCAAAGAACTATTGCGTACCGTCACAGAGTACCTCTCCTCCAAGTTACCCAGACACATGGTCCCCGCCGTCTGGGCAGTCGTTCAAGGGTCGTCAGTTCCCCTAACGACGTCCGGCAAGATAGATCGCCGCCTGATGACAGCCTGGCTGGAGCAAGCCGACGAGGACCTTGTTCGGGAGATTCTGGCGCTTGATCAAGAGGAAAGCGTCTCGGATGATTCTCTGACTCCAACAGAGGTTGCTCTACGCTCTGTCTGGGCTTTAGTTCTCAACCTCGACCCCCACAAGATCAGCAGGGAGCATCGTTTCTTTAGCCTAGGCGGCGACTCGATTACCGCCATGCAGGCTGTGTCTCACTGCAGGATGCAGGGCATTGAGGTCACCGTCAAGGATATTTTCAAATACCAGACCATCGCAGCTCTGGCGGCATTTGTCGGTTATACTCCAGCAAGAGGTACCGCTTCACTCTCCAACAGCCACAAGCAAGACCTCTCAGATGAAGTTGACAAGGACTTTTCCCTGTCGCCGATCCAGAAGATGTATTTTGACCTGTATCCCGATGGGCTCAATCACTTCAACCAGAGTTTCTTGGTACAGATCCCGTCGGCGAAAATGGTGGCTTCAACTACCCTACACGCCGCACTTGAACAGCTTGTCAGCCGCCACTCCATGCTGCGTGCTAGGTACACCAATTCTCAAGGTCGTTGGGTCCAGCGCATCACAGATGATGTGGCTGGCTCTTTGCAGTACCAGGAGCACACAGCCGTTACGATCAACCAAACTAACGACCTTATTGACTCTGCTCAGCGATTGCTGGACATCCAACATGGTCCCATTGTGTCAGCCAAGCTCATCCACCTGCCTGATCGTCAGATCCTAGCCATTGTGGCTCACCACCTGGTTGTAGATATGGTTTCCTGGCGAGTCTTGCTTGAGGAACTTGAAGCTATTTTAACTGGCAGGCTTCTTTCTACAGCAGCCTTGACGCCCGTGCCATTCCAGGCGTGGGTTCGGATCCAGTCATCCCGCGCCAAGGAATTATCTGCACCCAATGTCCTTCCATACACCATTCCTGAACCTCATCTGGACTACTGGGGGCTAGAAGCAGTCCAGTCTAATACTTGGGGCTCGGTACGGGAGCTAAGCTTCGAGCTTGACGAGGCTATGACCAAGTCCCTTCTAGGACCCTGCAACGAACCTCTGCAGACAGACCCTCAGGATCTATTCCTCACTGCAGCGTTCCGATCTTTCGCCCAAGCTTTTCCCAACCGGCCCCTCCCAGCCATCTTTACAGAAGGTCACGGCCGTGAATCTGATGTTGACGTCGATCTCTCCCGGACAGTCGGATGGTTCACTTCCATCGTCCCAGTAGCACTCACTGAAGGTGTGACAGGAGACTTGATTGAGGCTCTCATGAAGATCAAGGACTCACGCAGATCTCTCCCCGGCCACGGTGTGCCCTACTTCTCTTATCGCTACCTGTCCCAAGATGGGTTGACTAAGACTGAGTTCCAGCAGCACGACCAAATGGAGATCTTGTTCAACTACCATGGTCAATATCAGCAGCTAGAGCGAGGCGGTGCTCTCCTCCAGCCAATCCCCGAGGGAGAATTTGCCCAACGCGATGTTGATCCTTCAGCACGCCGTTTAGCTCTCTTTGACATTGCAGTCGCCGTCGCTGCGGGACGAGCTACGGTATCTTTAGTGATGCCTGAAAGCTTGAAACCCACTCTCTCAAATCAGGTTTCAGTTTGGAACGAGTCCCTCCAAAAGGAACTTGCAAGCCTGATCAACATAACGAGTACTATGCAGTCGAAGTTTACCTTGAACGACTTGCCGCTGGTCAAGGATATCTCCTACGCCAATCTAGCCGAGATGGAAACTATTTGTCTTGAACACACGGATAAATGGGGACCCGGGAGTATCGAGGAGATCTTCCCCTGCTCGCCCATGCAGCAAGGCATTTTACTCAGCCAGTCCCGGACTCCTGATCTCTACGACGTCCGTTTTGCTTTCGAAGTTACATCCCGTGACGGAGTACCTCAAGTGCACCGCCTTCAAGAAGCCTGGGACCAAGCCGTCAAGCGACAGCCCATGCTTCGCACCGTGTTTCTGCCGAATCTTCGTGGCAGTGGGTCATTCGACCAAGCTGTTCTGAGAAACTCTCGTCCCACGGTTCATCATGTGCAACTAGACGAAGTTCCAGCGTCATCTGACGATCTCGTCGAGAAAGTCCGTAAGACTATGGCGGAGGCACCAGCTAGTAGCTTTGAGTATGGCAAGGTTCCTCACACGTTTACCATTTACACGGCTGGCGATCGGATGTTTATCCTTCTTCGATTGAGCCATGCCTTGGTAGATGGAGCATCTCTGCCATATATAATCCAGGACCTTCAACAGGCATACATTCAGAGTCTCCCAGCCGCTCCTGGCCTTGGGTACAGAGACCTAGTTTCTTTCATTCAGCAACAGCCCGTCGACCAGGCCCTTGAATACTGGAGCGGGTACCTCGACAATTCCAGCCCATGCCGCCTACCACTTCTTCTCGACGATGCTGTGATTCCATCTCCTAGCACGTTGGAGGCACACGACATAACCATTCCTGATTCAGATGCAGAACTCCTGAGACGTCTCTGCGCTGAGTATGGTGTTACAATGGCCAGTATCTTCCACGCAGCCTGGGCTCTTATCCTACGTGCATACACAGGCGATGATGAGGTGCACTTTGGCTACCTCGCCTCTGGCCGCGACGCCCCCATCCAAGGGGTTGCTAGCCTCGTTGGGCCTCTGATCAACATGCTCATTTGCCGCATCAACTTTGACCGTTCCATGTCAGTTGTTCAGCTTCTTCAGGATATATGTGCCGATTTCGCCTCTGGAATGTCCAATCAGTACACTTCTCTCGCTGAAGTGCAGCACGGTCTTGGCCTAGGATCTGAGCAGCTCTTCGCGACTGTTGTATCATTCCAACGACATGACCCAACCAATGCCGGTACAGACGACAGTAGCGACAGTATCAAGCTAACGGCAATTGATTCTCGTGATCCTACCGAGTACGACATATCTCTCAACGTTGTCGATTCAGATCAAGAGCTTTCTTTCACATTCACCTACTGGAATTCCAAGATCTCCTCTGCTCACGCAACCCACATGATTCGAGCCTTACTATCCGCTCTGACCAGCATTGCTGGAAACGTCGACCAGCCGATAGTTAACGTCAACCTCGTCAGCACCGAGACCCGTAGCGAGTTGGAAGCTTGGAACGCCATGGGTATGACGGAACTGCATACTGAATGTGTACACACCCTATTCGAGCAGCAGGTCCAGGAGATTCCTGACCATCAAGCCATTTGCGCCTGGGATCGCGATTTTACCTACCTTGAGCTTAACGAAGCTTCCAATGCCTTTGCCCATCATCTACATTCTCTCGATGTAAAGCCTGACCAATTTGTTATCACTTGCTTCGACAAGTCGGCTTGGGTCACTGTTTCTCAGATGGCTATCCTCAAGGCAGGTGGTGCCTTTGCTGCTGTTGATCCAACTCATCCCATGGATCGCATCAAGACCATTGTACACGACCTAGGAGCTTCTATTCTGCTCACAGAGACAAAGTACAAAGACCGATTCGAAGGCATGTTCTCAAATGTTGTCATCGTGGACCAGGAGACCTTAGATTCTCTTGGCCCCCGACCTGATGCCCCTTCAATCGAGGTGAACGGAAACCATCTGTCATACTCTATCTTCACCTCTGGAAGCACAGGGCAACCCAAAGGTATCTTAATCGAGCACCAGTCTTTATCTACTGTAGCGAAACACTTTGCTGGGCCTTTTAAGGTCGACCGTAGCACCCGATCGCTGCAGTTTGCTGCCAATACTTTCGACTTATCCGTCGGCGAAACCTTTATGACCCTTCTCAATGGAGGTTGTCTCTGTATACCCACGGAGCGTCGTCGACTAGAGGATCTGACTGGAGCTATCAATGATATGCATGTCAACTGGGCCTTCTTGACGCCAACTATGGCGGACATCCTGGACCCAGCCCTTGTTCCTGGTATGAAAACGATCGCTTTGGCCGGAGAGGCGGCCACGTCCGAAGGTATCCGTCGCTGGCATGACAAGGTCTCATTTATCATTGCATACGGCCCTGCTGAAACAACTATTGTTTGTAACGCCACAGAGCCCGTCACAGCATCCAGCGATCCTGCAAACTTTGGCCCTGCTAGGGGCGCTGGCATTTGGGTTACAGATCTGAACGATCCCTCGATACTTCTGCCAGTCGGTGCAATAGGTGAACTTCTCGTCGAGGGCCCCATTGTCGGTCGTGGCTACGTTGACCCCATCAAGACAGCAGAAGTCTTTATTGGCCCTCCTGCGTGGCTCAAGACACAGTATCCGAGACTCTACCGGTCTGGAGATATTGGGCGGGTTAACCCTGACGGCACTTATTCGTTCGTTCGTCGACGAGACAATCAAGTCAAGGTACGGGGTCAGCGAATCGAGCTCAATGAGGTCGAGGTCCATGTATCCCAAGCCGATCCAGACCTACGTCACGCTGTCGTCCTGTTGCCCAAGACAGGTGCTTGTCAAGGACGTCTAACAACAGTGATCTCACGTCGCCAAAATGATGATGGGAAACAGTCGCGCGTGTTGACCCCCATTCATAGCAAAGAGGTTATGGCTCACAACGCAGCTATTCGAAGCAAGTTGTCGTCAACGTTGCCTGGATACATGATTCCCAAGATCTGGATCGCAGTTGAAGATCTGCCTCTTACAACGAATGGAAAGATGGATCGTCGACAGATCTTAAATTGGGTGCAGGCCCTGACGGAACAAGACCTAGCAAGCATTGTTTCGGCTGGAGACACTATGACAAGCTCGAAAGATCAACAGGCACAAACACCTATGGAGAAGCAGCTTGTCAAGGTCTGGAGTCAAGTCCTCAACTTGCCCGTCGATTCACTCCCACTAGACCAATCCTTTACCAGTCTCGGTGGCGACTCTATTTCGGCAATGCAGGTTGTTTCTAGGGCCAGAGAATGCGGCGTCACTGTTTCCGTGGACAATGTTCTTCGAAGCCAATCTCTATCTGACCTTGCCACTCGTGCGCGATTCAAGGCCCTTGTTCCCAATAGCAACGAGACACAATCCATGGCCGTGGTGACGAGAGAGCCGTTCCCTCTACTGCCCATACAACGCATGTTCTTCGAGATGAATCCTTCTGGCAATAATCATTTCAACCAGACTTTTACAGTCCGTCTTTCGAAGACTCTGGCTCCTGAGCGTGTCAGGGCTGCTATCGCCACTGTAGTGAAGCACCATCCTATGCTCCGTGCTCGCTTCCTCAAGGATGGTAATGATGACTGGACCCAACAGATTCTGCCTGAGGTTGAGGGTAGCTTTGAATTCCAACAGGGAAGCTTCCCGTCTCTTTCTGAAGCAGTACCTATTCTTGATCAGTTGCAAACTAGCCTCGACATTCAGAAAGGGCCCCTCGCCACCTCCTACCTCATCAACCTACCCGATGGCCAGGCCCTATCTCTCGCGGCTCATCACCTAGTCGTTGACCTTGTCTCCTGGCGTGTTATACTCTCTGACCTCGAGCTTCTGTTATCGTCTGAATCTGGACCTTCTCCTTCACCAGCCCCTGAAGCTGTATCAATGCCCACTTGGACCGAGGCACTCATCCAGCGCGCTAAAGACTACTCTGTCGACTCAGTCCTTCCATTCACTGTGCCATCTGCCGACTTTGGCTTCTGGGGCATGGATCATGGCCGGAAGAATGTCATGGCAGATACGGTTGTCATTCAGGCGCGTCTAGATGATTCTAGCACTGCAGCCCTCCTAGGCCGAGCCAATACTGCCTTTAGAACTGACCCGGATGACTTGATGCTGGCAGCCCTGGCCTTTTCTTTCCTCCGTGTCTTCCCCGAGCGCTCGGTCCCAACCTTCTACACTGAGGGCCACGGCCGAAACGCATGGGATGATAGTATCGACTTATCCCGTACCGTAGGCTGGTTCACAAGCATTTATCCCCTCGTTGTCTCCAACCAAACCACTACTCTCGATCTCATCCAGACGGTCCGCCAAGTCAAGGACATGAGACATAGCATCCGCAACAAAGGCCTTCCATACTTTGCCTCTCGATATCTTACCGAGCAAGGCCGTACTGCGTTTAAAGAGCATACGGCAATGGAGGTTCTCTTTAATTATATAGGCCAGTACCAGCAGCTACAGCAGTCTGATACCATTCTCCAGGAGCTTCGAGAACCCCTTCAAATTAACGACGCTGCGCCAAGTACACCTCGCATGGCTCTTATAGATATTCTCGCCGCTGTCGAAGGCTCCGAGCTGGTCTTATTACTCGGCTATAACGCAAAGATGGACCACGGCGACCGCTTACAACTCTGGCTGGATGAGTACAGCGCCGCTCTGCAATCCCTGGCAACTCAGCTCCCCTCCATGCCTCCATCCTTCACTCCAGGAGACTTCCCTCTCCTGAGCATAGATGATGCTGGTCTTATCTCCCTCGCGGCGGCGTGCGAAGCCAAAGTGGGATCTTGGGGCCCAGCAGTTGTCGAATCAGTCTATCCATGCTCGCCGTTACAGCAGGGTATTCTTGTCAGTCAATCTAAGGATCCCAAATCCTACATTGTGTACGCAGCGTGGAAGATCCGCCCTGCTCGGGGCATGCCCTTCCAGATTCAACAGCTCAAGGACGCATGGCGACGACTTGTGCGGTACCACCCCGTGCTCCGAACTATCTTCTGCGAGAGCGGTAGAACCGATGGGGCTTTCGCCCAAGTACTCCTGAGGGCCGAGACTCCTGCTGCCGAACCCATCATCAATGTGATGGATTATCAAGGAACAGATCCTATCGAGTTCCTACGGTCTTCAACCCCGTCATTGCCTTTGAACAAGCCCCCTCACATTCTGTCTATTTGCACCAGTGATGGCGAGACCTATGTCTCTCTGCAAGTCAGCCATGCGCTAATTGATGGTACTTCCATGAATCTGGTGATGGATGATCTCGTGCGTTCTTACAACGGCATTCTGCAAGGATCAGGGCCATCCTATAACGACTACATCTCCCATGTTTTCAGCGAACCTATTTCCCGATCGCTCTCCTACTGGGTCGAAAACCTTGCCGACACCCAGCCTTGCCTGTTCCCTGTCCTATCCGATGGAAGCAGCGGCAGAGTGTTGAACAAGATCACACTTCCTATCCCCAGTGCTACCGCAGATGCCATGCGCCAGCTCGGCCGCACAAATGCTATCTCCATCTCCAATATCTTCCAGCTGGCCTGGTCACTGGTGCTGAGGGCTTTCACTGGCTCGGATAGCGTTTGCTTTGGCTATCTAACATCCGGCCGCGATGTACCGGTCGACAGAGTCGAAGCCATGGTCGGCCCACTGATCAGCATGCTCGTCTCTAGCACCAACTTCAGGGTTGGTGATGACGATGATGCCCAGTCCGCCCTAGAGCTACTCCAGTCGATCAATCGTAGCTATATTGACAGCCTACCTCATCAACATTGCTCACTCGGTAGTATTCAACACGTCCTGGGTGCTAGCAACACTGGCCTCTTCAATACAGTAATGTCTCTACAGAGGATAACCGAAGAGGATGAGACATCAGAACAGTTTGGTTTCGACATTATGGATTCTCACGATCCCAGCGAGGTATGCCACCCTGATTGTTCTCCATGTAGAAAAGGTTACTGACAAGAAGCAGTATAACATGACTCTGAATATTCTCGACTTCAACGAGACCCTAGAGTTACACTTCACATACTGGACAGACAAGCTCTCGGATAGTTATGCTTCCGAGGTTGTCGAAGCTACAATTCGCGCAGTAGAGACTATCGCCAAGGACCCAAGCCGTAAAATGCCAGTTATCAACCTTCTGAGCGATTCCAGCCGCCAACACATCATGGACTGGAACAGCCAACACCACTCGCCGATCCAGTCGACCGTGCATGCTCTCATTGAAGCCCAGGTCAAAGACATACCAGATAACTGTGCTGTGGCCTCGAGTGAGGGTGAGTTATCATACATGGAACTCGACCATCACGCCACCCGCCTTGCTCTGTACTTACGCAGTCTCGGCGTTGGGCCTGAAGTTACAGTCCCACTGTGCTTCAAGAAGAGCATCTGGACAGTGGTAGCCATACTGGCCGTCATGAAGGCCGGAGGTATCTTTGTCCCGCTGGATCGTGGTCATCCTGCAGACCGTATACAGATGATTGTTGAGCAGCTTCCCTCTCGCATTGTTGCGCTCACATCGCCCGAATGCGTCAAGACTGTCTGCCATCTCGTCGATAACACCATATCCATCGATGCAGCCTCTCTTGCGCAACTAGAGACCCACGAGAGTGCAAACCCTCTATCACCTGGTGCTACACCGTCTAATGGCGTGTACATCATCTTTACTTCTGGTTCGACGGGTCAGCCTAAGGGAGTGCTTCTTGAACATAGTGCCGTCGCCACAGGCACAACAGTCCACGGTCACCACACGTCTTACAGCAGAGACTCAAGAGTCCTTCAATTCTCCTCATACGCTTTTGATGCCTGTATTCTGGAGATTATCACGACACTTGTACACGGCGGTTGTATCTGTGTCATATCAGAGGAAGAGCGCATGAATGACCTAGTTGGGGCAATTAATCGACTTCGCGTCAACTGGCTATTCCTTACCCCGGCTGTTGCTAACATGCTTGATCCATATACAGTCCCCACCATTCGTCATATTGCCCTTGGAGGCGAGCCTCTCGGGCACGCTGTCGTACAGAAATGGGACACAGACAATTGTCAGGTTATCCAGGTCTATGGTCCTACGGAATGCTGCGCAATCTGCACGCATGACTATAGGAGGGGATTAGGCCCCAGACCCGAAATCATTGGTACGGCAATGGGCTGTAAGACCTGGGTCGTTGATCCCCGAGATCCCAACATCCTCATGCCCGTCGGCGCCATGGGTGAGCTTCTTATTGAAGGACCCATCCTGGCACGTGGCTACCTGAATGACCCTGGCAAAACTCGAGACGCCTTCTTGAGTGGTCTCTCGTGGCTTCCCAACGGTCGCCTGTACCGAACTGGTGATATGGTCTCCTATAGTTCCGAGGGCAAGGGAAACAAGATCGCCTTTGTTCGCCGCAAGGACACACAGGTCAAGGTCCGCGGTCAACGCATTGAGCTGGGAGAGATTGGCTACCAGATTTCGGCTGCGCACTCCAAGATTGCCACACAGCTTGTTGTTCTTGGGTCCCGTGGCAAGTTTGCTGGAAAGATTGTTGCCATCTTAGCCTTCCACGG
The DNA here is from genome assembly GCA_012932025.1 of Fusarium austroafricanum. Lineage (NCBI taxonomy): Eukaryota > Fungi > Ascomycota > Sordariomycetes > Hypocreales > Nectriaceae > Fusarium > Fusarium austroafricanum. The sequence continues at coordinate 126,869 of JAADJG010000074.1, read as the reverse complement.
CTTGCCCACGGAACAAGGTGATAACGATGAGCCGCTGCAGCTGCTAGAGAATCCCAAAGACCTGCTTAAGGCTAGGGTCATGGTATCGGAAATTAACGAGTTCATCAGCGTTAGGTTACCCTCTTATATGCAGCCCTTCGCTATGATCGCCGTCAACCGCATGCCACTCAACTCGTCTGGAAAGCTTGAAACACGTCGCGTGGCCGCCTGGGTAGACAGCCTCAAGGACGAGACGTACGACCGCATCATGCGTTTCGTCGACGAGCCCGATCCCGAGCCCGAGCCCAAGGCCAACTCTGTTCAGACGAACGAGGCCGAAGACATCATACGGGCCGTGGTCGCCGAGGTGGTGAACTTACCACTGGAACGGGTCCCCGTACGCCGATCCTTCTTCAGCCTGGGTGGCGACTCCATCTCTGCCATGGCCGTCGTCTCCCGCTGTCGCAGTCGGGGCATCGAGTTCACCGTCCAGGATATCTTCAAATGCAAGACCATTACCGCGCTCGCTGAATTCGCCAGCCGAGCCACTGAACCGACCGCCAAGGATGGCGTCGACAGATCCGAAGAGATCGACGTGGATTTCCCCCTATCTCCTGTTCAGCAAATGTTCTTCGATATGTATCCAGACGGCGTCGACTATTTCAACCAGAGCTTCTTGGTCCAGATTCCGGACACCAAGGACCTGACCTCGACGCTCGTGCATGATGCGCTCCGACAGCTCGTAGATCGACACTCGATGCTGCGTGCTAGGTTCAGCGACGAAGAAGGTGATTGGGTGCAACGGGTGACCGCTGCTGGGGATGCCAACTTACTCTACTACCAAGATCACAATGGTGTAGCTGCTGACCAGGTGGCCAACCACATTGACGTCGTACAAAGGTCGCTGCATATTCGCAGCGGTCCCGTCATCGCGGCATCTCTCATGCACCTGACCGACAACCGACGGATCTTAGCCTTAGTCGCTCACCATCTCGTCGTTGACATGGTCTCATGGAGAGTCCTACTGGAGGAGCTGGAGATTATCCTGTCTGGCAAGGCGCACACGCTGCAGAAGGATATAATCGCGCCTGTTCCTTTCCAGGCCTGGGTCCGTGCACAGCCTCGTCGAGTGCAAAGATGGAGCCCATCCCGTGTGCTCCCCTATGATATTCCGAAGCCCCGAATGAACTACTGGGGTTCGAGTGTAGAGGACAACCCATGTGGTTCTACTCGTGAGGTCAGCTTCACCTTGGGCGCCGACTTGACAAAGGCGCTCCTGGGTCCTTGCAACGAAGCTCTCCAGACAGACCCTCAGGACTTCTTCCTCGCAGCTGCCTTCCAGTCCTTTGCCGAAGCGTTCCCTGACCGTGGTCTTCCAGCCATCTTCGTTGAGGGCCACGGGCGCGGTGACGGCGCCGCCGACGGCCTAGACCTCTCTCGCACTGTTGGATGGTTTACTTCTATCGTCCCCGTTGCCCTGGCCGACGGCGTCGTCGCTCCTGGCGTCATCGACACCCTTATGAGGATCAAGGATGCCCGTAGGTCTGTTCCTGGCCAAGGTGTGCCATATTTCTCCTATCGCTACCTATCTGCCGCCGGCGTGCGAAAATTCCGAAACCATGATAAGATGGAGATCTTGTTTAACTACTTTGGCCAGTACCAGCAACTCGAGCGCGATGGTGCGCTCTTGCGACCTGTAGCCGAAGACGAGTTCCCTCGGTGCGATGTCGATGCTGACGTTCGCCGCCTCTCCATCTTCGACGTGGCTGTCGCCGTGGCCGCTGGGCAGGCGACAGTGACCATCACAATGCCTGGCGCCTTAGCCAAAGCACGTGCCGAGGGTGTTTCCGTCTGGATCGATCGCCTTCAGCACCATATCACAAGCCTCGTTCAAGAGACGAGCGACATGACACCAGGCTTCACCCTGAATGATATGCCTTTGATCAAAAACATGTCCTATGCCGAGCTCTCCGACATGCGGGATGTGTGTCTAGAACATAGCGGAATGTGGGGGCCGGCTGACATTGAAGAGATATTCCCCTGCTCGCCCATACAGCAGGGCATCTTGCTGAGCCAGGCTCACAAACCCGACCTCTACGATGTGCGCGTCGCTCTTAAGGTGACCTCGCGCAATGGTTCGTTACGGGCCCAGAACCTCGGAGAGGCCTGGAGGCGGGTCGTCCAACACCAACCCATGCTGCGTACTATCTTCCTACCCAACCTGCGCGGTAGCGGCTCGTTCGACCAGGCAGTCCTACGAGATCCCACACCAGCAATTCGACATATAGACTTGGACGACGCCACGGACGACGAAGCAGCACTAGCGAGTGTCCAACTGGCGATGGCGGAAGCGAATGGCGACATCTTTCGCTACGGAAAGCTCCCACACGAATTTTCCACTTATACAGTTGGAACTCAGGTTTTCGTACTCATCCGCCTCAGCCACGCCTTGGTAGACGGCTCCTCGCTACCTATAGTGCTACGCGATCTCCAGGAGGCCTATTCTCACCGCCAAAGCACCAAACCAGGTCTCGGCTACAGAGAGCTGGTCTCGTTTATCAACCAGCAGCCTGCTGATCAGACTGTCGGATACTGGGCCGATTTCCTCAAAGATGCCACTCCGTGTCGGCTCCCGCCCCTCCTCGACGACGCCAGCGTCCCTTCGCCACCAGAGCTAGAAGCAATAGAGGTAGTAGTGCCTTGTTCTGAGGGCTTGAGAGCTCTCTGTGCCGCACATGGCATCACGATGTCCAGCATTTTTCATGCCGCCTGGGCACTGGTCCTACGTGCCTATACGGGTGAAGATGATATCATGTTTGGCTACCTGACATCTGGTCGTGACGCCCCTATCGACGGCGTAGCCACACTCGTCGGGCCCCTTATTAACATGCTTATCTGTCGCGTTGTCTTCAACGACCGCAGCAAGACTGTCCTGGAGCTACTTCAACAATTACGGGACGACTTTATCGAAGGCATCTCGAACCAACACGTGTCCTTGGCCGAGGTCCAACACCGTCTTGGCATCGGCTCAGAGGGTCTCTTCACTTCCGTTGTTTCATTCCAGCGGCATGACGCTGCTGCAGGTGCCGCCAACGATGACGGCGGCCTCCTCAAGATGACGCCCATCGGCGGCCGCGACCCTACCGAGTATGACCTATCTGTCAACGTGCTGGATGAGGCTGGCCAAGATATAGGCATTCACTTCACCTACTGGACATCCAAAGTCTCCCCTTCCCACGCGAAGCATGTGATGCGTGCGCTTGTGGCCGCCGTGGCTGGCATCGCTGACAACCCCGATCAACCCTTAGTCAAGGTTGACTTAGTTGGTGCCGAAACGTGGCGCGATATGGATGCCTGGAATGTCGCTGGAATCCCTTTCACATCCGATGAGTGCATACATGACATTATTGAGCGACAGGCTCACGCGATGCCGGAGCGTCAGGCCGTCTGTGGCTGGGACCGAACATTTACATACCGCGAGCTTAATGAGGCTGCCAACGCTTTCGCCCACCACATGCACTCCCTGCTCGACTTTAAGCCAGATACCTTTGTTGTTACTTGCTTCGAAAAGTCCGCCTGGGTTGTCGTCTCGCAGCTCGCGATCCTCAAGGCCGGCGGGGCCTTTGTCGCTATCGATAGTACGCATCCAGCCGACCGGGTCGAGACCATTGTGTCCGAGTTAGGATCGCCGCCCATCTTACTCACTGAATCCAAATTCAAAGACCGGTTCAAGGGCCTGTTCCCGCACATCGCCATTGTCAATGAGGATACCCTCAGCTCTCTGGGTCTTGCCGAAAACCCCCCTTCGACTTGTATACGTCGTAATAATGCTGCCTATGTCATTTTTACTTCTGGCAGTACAGGTCGACCGAAAGGCATTGTTATTGAGCACGGATCCCTGTCCACGGCCGCGCTGCTACACACCGGCCCCCTTCAGATCACCCACAATACACGGGTTTTACAGTTCGCTGCCTACACATTTGACGTATCCGTCGCCGAGACCTTCTACCCGCTGGCCCAGGGTGGCTGTGTATGCGTCCCTTTAGAGAGCGGCCGACTTGAGGACCTATCTGGCACCATTGATAGACTAAATGCCGATTGGGCCTTTTTGACCCCGACCGTCGCTGAGCTTCTAGACCCCATGAGTGTCCCTGGCCTCAGGACGCTTATGTTGGGCGGCGAAGCGCCTACCATTGATAATGTTCGTCGCTGGTTCGATAAGGTGTTCCTCATTACTGGCTATGGTCCAGCTGAGACGACCATCTGGTCTAACATTACGGGCCGTCTGAATAGGGACAGCGATCCAGCCAACTTTGGCCCATCAGTGGGTGCCCGAATCTGGATAACCGATGCTGATGACCCGTCTATGCCGCTCCCTGTTGGAGCCGTAGGAGAGCTCATTCTTGAGGGGCCGCTCGTTGGTCGCGGCTATACTGACCCTGAGAAGACCGCGGCAGCGTTTATTAGCCCACCCGAGTGGATAACGGCGCCATACCCAGGGAAATGCATCTACAGAAGTGGAGATATCGCTCGCAGTCGACCTGATGGTACTTACTCGTTTGTACGCCGACGGGACAACCAGGTCAAGGTGCGCGGTCAGCGTGTCGAGCTCAACGAGGTCGAGGTGCATATATCCCAGGTGGAAGCCGGTATACGTCACGCCGTCGTGCTCTACCCAAAGACAGGCGCCTGCCAGGGTCGACTTACTACAGTTCTCTCATATCATGCTCCAGGAGGAGAAGGACAGGGTCAAAAGCAGATATCAGCCGGCTCAGGTAGCATAACTGCAGTTCGGAGCGGCGAGGCCGTCAACAAGAACGACATGATTCGAAACAAGCTGTCCTCGACGCTGCCATCATACATGGTCCCCAAGATTTGGATCACGGTCGAACAGCTGCCATGTACAAGGAACGGCAAGATGGATCGCCGGCAGATCTCGACGTGGCTGGAATCACTCACCGAGGCCGACTTGGCTAGCATTGTCCAACGCGGGTCTAGCACAGCTGGTGCTGCGGAAGCACCAATAAAGGCCAAGACACCGATGGAGGAGCATCTCGTCCACATATTTGCAAGCGCTCTCAACTTGCCCGTCAATTCAGTTCCTCTAGGCCAGTCTTTCACCAGCCTTGGCGGAGACTCTATCACTGCCATGCAAGTCCTCTCGAGGGCGAGAGAACGAGGCATCACTACCACTGTCCACGACATCCTTCGGAGTCGGTCTATCCCCGATTTAGCCAGCCGTTCCCGTTTCAAAGCCATGGCGGTGAACAGTGCAGATGGCTCGAAAGCTTTGACGACAATAACCGACCAGCCGTTCTCCTTATTACCCATCCAACGCATGTTCTTGAAAGGGCAGCCCTCGGGCAACCATCACTTCAATCAGTCGTTTATCGTCCGGCTGAGCCGAACTTTCACGGCCGATCAGATTCGGATGGCCATTACAGCCATCGTCAAGCATCATCCAATGCTCCGTGCACGTTTCCTTCATACCGATGGTGAATGGAAACAAAAGATCTCTTCAGACATCGCCGGAAGCTTCAACTTTCAACATCGCCAGTCTTCCAAACTAACAGACTCCATTGGCACTCTTGATGAGCTTCAGGCCAGTCTCAACATCAATCACGGTCCAGTGCTTACATCCTGTCTCCTCGACCTCTCAGATGGACAAGCACTCTTCCTTGCCGCCCACCACTTGGTTGTCGACCTTGTTTCCTGGCGTATTATCCTGGCCGATCTCGAGCAGCTTCTGGCGGCCTCTCCTGGAGCATCATCTCCTCCATCACTCGAGCCAGAGGGTGTACTAATGCCGGCGTGGGCAGATGCGCTCATCCAAAAGGCCACCGAGTATCATATCGACTCCGTGCTACCGTTTACCGTTCCTGCTGCCGACTTCTCATTCTGGGATATGCATTCTGGAAAGGATACGAACATCATGGCGGATACCACGTCTGTCCAAACGCGCATTAGTGCAACCAGTACTGCAGCGCTTCTTGGTCCTGCCAATGCAGCCTTCGGCACAGACCCAGACGATTTGATGATTGCTGCCCTCATCCTCTCTTTCCGAAGTATCTTCCCTGAGCGCTCATCAGTTCCAACCGTATATACAGAGTCCCACGGCCGCAATGCATGGGATGATGGTATCGACCTGTCCCGTACTGTTGGCTGGTTTACTACTATCTACCCTATTGCTGTGCCTGAGTGGAATACTGTGGACCGCGACCTTCTATGGACAGTCCGCCAGGTTAAGGATATCCGGCGTAGGATCCCCGGCAAGGGGCTGCCCTACTTTGCGTCTCGATACCTAACTGAAGAGGGCCAAGCTGCATTTGAGCACCATGAGAAGATGGAGATCCTATTCAACTATTTGGGCCAGTATCAGCAACTCCAAAAATCCGACACTGTCATCCAGCAAATCGGAGAAACGACATTCAGCATGCAGGACTCTGCGGATTCCACGACCCGGATGGCTCTCATTGATGTAGTGGCAGCAGTTGAAGACTCTGAACTGGTTCTTTCGCTTGGTTATAATATGAAAATGCGGCTCCAGGATCGCTTCCAAGCCTGGCTGGACGGATTTCACAATGTCCTGGAAACCCTCGCATCCCAGCTCCCTACCATTCCTACCACGTTCACCCCTGGCGACTTCCCGCTGCTTGGTCTAGGAGAAGGCGGTCTCCTTACATTTGCAGCCGCTTGTAAGGCTAAAATAGGTAGTTGGGGCCCCGATATCATCGAGGCTGCCTACCCCTGCTCCCCGCTGCAACAAGGTATCCTCCTCAGCCAAGCCAAGGACGCCACAGCGTACATAGTATCGGGTTTCTGGAAGCTCTCTCCTGCAAAAGGAGGATCACCAATAGACCTGGGATTGCTACAGGACGCCTGGCGCCGGCTCGTCCAATACCACCCGGTGCTGCGTACCGTCTTCTGCGAGAGCGGCAGAAATGACGGTATCTTTGCCCAGGTTGTCCTGAGAGAGATGGCAGCAGCAGCCCAGCCTACGATCGACGTTCAGAGATACGATGGCCCTGATCCCCTTGCATTCCTCCAGTCGTCGACCCCAGCACTGCCCTCAGACAAGCCCCCATACACGCTGCTCGTCTGTGATACAGATACCGATGTATATCTTTCATTTAAGGTCAGCCACGCATTGATCGATGGGACCTCCATGGGCCTTGTGATGAACGATCTACTTCGCGCGTATCACGGAATGTTGGAAGGAGTCGGGCCATCTTATGAACCCTATATTGCTCACGTCTACGACAAGCCCGTATCCCAGTCCCTTTCTTACTGGTCTGATACACTCGCCGCAGCACGCCCCTGCCACTTTCCAGTTCTTGTGGATGCAGACGGAGCGACAGAGGTCAGGTCGCTCAATAAGATCATGCGGCTCGTCCCAGGCGTCGAGGCCATGCGCCTCCTCGGCCGCACTCACGGCGTGTCCGTTGCCAACTTCTTCCAGGTCGCCTGGGCATTAGTCCTACGTGCTTTCACCGGCTCTGACGATGTCTGCTTCGGTTACCTTACTTCAGGTCGTGATGTGCCTGTAGACCGCATCGATGAGATCGTCGGTCCTCTGATCAACATGCTTGTCTCAAGTACCAACTTCAGCATGGGTGATGATGCCCCCTCCGCCCTCGAGCTGCTGCAGACCATGAACCGTACCTACATCGACAGCCTGCCCCATCAACACTGCGCGCTGGCTGACATACAACGAGCGTTGCGCGTCGGCAACAAGGGTCTTTTTAATACCGCTATGTCGCTACAGAAGGTGTCTATGGGAGGCGAGATACCAGGACAACTCGAGCTCGATGTTGTTGATGGACATGACCCCAGTGAGGTAAGTAAATGTCGCGACTAATAAGGAAATCACACTTGACTTACACGACGAATAGTACAACATCACATTGAACATAGTGGATTATGGCGAGACTCTTGAGCTCCACTTTACATACTGGTCCGATGCGTTATCTGATAGCCACGCATCAGATGTTGTCGAGGCCACACTACGCGCCCTAGATGCAATCATCAAGGACCCTCACCGCACTCTGCCGGTAGTCGACATGCTGGGCGACGGCGGTCGACAGCAGATCATGGAATGGAATGGCGAGGCGCAACCACCACCCGCGATCGACTCCACCGTCCATGCCATCATTGAAGCCCACGTGAAGGAGTCGCCACATCACTCCGCCGTCACTTCGTCGTGGGAGGGCGAGCTATCATATGCCGATCTTGACAGCCACGCCGCCCGACTAGCCGTCTACCTGAGTAGCCTCGGTGTTGGACCTGAGGTGACTGTGCCGCTCCTCTTCACAAAGAGTATCTGGATGGTTGTTGCTATGCTTGCCGTTATGAAAGCAGGGGGCGCGTTCGTGCCTCTAGACCCAGCCCATCCTCCCGAGCGCATCGCCATGATCGTCGAGCAACTTCCGCACCGAACTGTAGCGCTGGCATCACCTGACCGTATCGGCCTTATCTCCGCTCTCGTTGATAACACCCTAGCCTTGGACGCAGACGCAGCTGCCCGACTCACCAAGTATAGCGACAAAGATAACGAACTGCTACTAGATGCCGCTACGCCAGATAACGCTGTCTATATCATCTTCACATCGGGCTCAACCGGCCAGCCGAAGGGCGTTGTGCTAGACCACCGCGCGGCATCCACAGGCACTACAGCCCATGGGCCCGCTCTCTACTTCAGTAGGGACACCAGGGCACTGCAATTTTCCTCCTATGCCTTCGACGCCTGCATCATGGAGATCGTTAGCACCCTTGTGCATGGAGGTTGCGTTTGCGTTCTATCCGAGGACGAGCGGATAAACGACCTTGCAGCGGCTATCAATCGGCTGCAGGCCAACTGGGTGGTGCTAACGCCCGCAGTAGCTAGTACACTCAGCCCGTCTGAGGTGCCCTGCGTCCGTTATATAGTTCTGGCAGGAGAGACCTCGAGCCATGCTACCGTTAAGAAGTGGAGCGAGGGCTGTACGCTCCTCCACGCTTACGGGCCATCAGAATGCACCGTTATGTGCACTTATGATGATAGGACGGGACACCCTACGCGTCCTGAGGTCATCGGCGGCGCTGTAGGTTGCAATACGTGGGTGGTGGATCCTCGCGACCCAAATGTGCTGATGCCTATCGGCGCCGTGGGCGAGCTCCTTGTCCAGGGCCCTATTATGGCCCGTGGCTATCTCAACAACCCTGACAAGACACAAGAGGCCTTCCTGGACACGGGTCTCGACTGGCTGCCTGAGCACCAACGGGCTTATAAGACCGGTGACCTCGTCTCCTACTGCTCAGAAGGAAAGGGTAACAAACTCACCTTCGTACGGCGCAAGGATACTCAGGTTAAGGTGCGAGGCCAACGCATCGAATTGGGCGAGATCAGCTACCAGATCAGCGCCTCTCATGATAGGATCGCGACCCAACTAGTAATACTCGGGTCCACCGGGACCTTGGCCGGAAAGCTTATTGCCATCTTGTCCCTCCGTGGCTTACCCACGACGGACGAGGGCACGGATGGCGAGCCTATGCAGATGCTGGAGAAGCCTGAAGACCTACAAGTCGCCAAGGCCATTGTGTCGGAAGTCCAGAGCTACATTGCCGATAAGCTGCCGGCCTACATGCAGCCTTCGGTCATCGTTGTTGTTAACCGGATGCCCATCAACTCTTCAGGCAAACTCGAAACTCGACGTGTGGCTCAGTGGATTGACGGAGTGACGGAGGAGATGTATGACCGCATCATCAGTAACCTCGCTGATGCAGAGCCAGAGACTGGTTTTGAGAGCGCCCACAGCCCCGTTGAGCAGATCATCAGCAAGGTAGTGGCCGAAGTCATCAACCTACGACCAGAGCAGGTCTCCCTGCGCCGCTCCTTCATCAGCATGGGAGGCGATTCTATCACGGCTATGCAGGTAATGGCCCTATGCCGCAGAAGAGGCGTCTCTCTGCCTGTACAGGACATCCTCAAGAGCGCCAATATTATGACCATGGCGGCCAAGGCCCACCAGCTCAGCGGTTCAACCGTCGACCAAGCTGCAGCAACATTGAACGGTGGGGACAATGAGGACGAACTTACCCTCTTCCCTCTTTCACCTATCCAGAAGCTCCATCTCGCGCAATTCCCCGATGGTGAGAACCACTACAACCAAAGCATGCTCCTCAAGCTGCGACGCCCTACCCCGGAGAGTGCGGCCATAGTTCAATCAGCTCTTTTGGAGCTGGTGCGTCGTCACCCAATGCTTCGCGCTCGCTTTGAGAAGAACTCGACAGACAACTCTTGGAAGCAGAGGGTGAGCCCCAACGCTGACGAGGCTCTCTCCTTTACATGCTGTAGTGCCTCTAGCTGGGAGGAGGCTCAGGGTATGATGCTCGAAGCAGAACGTTGCCTCAACATTACCACTGGCCCCATGATGGCAGCCAGGTTTATCCATGTCAATGAAGCCACGGCTCTCTTCCTTGTTGCCCATCATCTTGTCATAGATCTCGTGTCCTGGCGGGTACTTCTGCGAGATCTAGAGCAGCTTATGGCCGGCAAGTCATTACCCGCGACACAGATGTCCTGGTCGTACCAACAATGGGTTCGCAGCCTCGAGAGCTACGCTAAGACACAAGCATCGACTGCTCTGTCGCTTCCGTTTACACCATCAGAGCCGGACCTTGGACTCTGGGGAATAGACGCGGCGTCGTCAAACGATTTCACCAACTTGGTACAAGGTGAATTTACCCTGGACCCTTCTCTAACCGAAGCCCTTCTCCATGCTGCCGACAAGAGCCTGAGGGCCGAAGTCCTCGATGTTCTACTAGCAATGGCCGCTCACACCTTTTCCATCGTCTTCTCTGACCGGGAAACGCCCACGTTCCATACCGAAACGCACGGTCGAGATCATCCGCAAGACGTGACGGCCTCAGTCCATGAAACGGTCGGTTGGTTCACTGCAATCGTGCCGTTTGTTCTCGCAGGCCACGCAGGCGATGACTATATTGACTCTGTCATCCGGGTCAAAGATCTTCGCCGGGCTATACCAGGTCTGGGAGTACCATACTTCACAGCCAAGACGCTTCAGGGCTCACAAAAGTTACCGCTGGAGATTGTCTTCAACTATCTCGGTCGCTTCCAGCAGCTTGAGCGCGACGACGGCCTTTTCGAATCACTTCCCAAGTCTATGGGCCCCGCAGACGTGAACCTTTCCGCTGCTCGCATTCCTGTGATCGATATCTCTGCCGTGGTAGAGAAGGATGCCTTGACGGTGTCTTGGAACTACAGTGAAAAGATTAAGCACCAAGAGAGGCTGGCCAAGTGGTTTGCTCTGTATGGACAGGCTCTGAGTGAGATCGCCACTACACTACAGCAGGCTCCCTTGCAGCTCACAAAGAGCGACGTGCCGCTTCTTCCCGTCTCTCACCAACAACTCAAGCCACTCAACGAGGCACTATCAGCCGTCTCCCGTAATGGTGTTGAGGCAGTAGAAGATGTGTATCCCACATCGCCCATGCAGCGCGGCATCCTTCTCAGTCAATCTAAGGATGCTTCGCAATATGATGTCCATGCCGTCTGGGAGATCACCTCCAAGGTCAATGACTCAGAAGTTGACGTGTCTCGCCTCCAGCGTGCCTGGCACCGCGTCATCCAGCGGCATCCCATGCTCCGTACCGTATTCATCAGCAGTCTACTCGATAACACGGCATTCGACCAGGTCGTTCTCAACAAGTTCCGTCCCTCCATCAAGAGCCTGACCTACGATGATGAGGAGGATCATGATTCTGCAATGGAAGAGCTCTGGGAGTCGGCCCATGGGAGCTTCGAACCCAATACTCCCGCACACCGCCTTGCTATCTGTGCCGGTCCCCAAGGAAAGGTCTACGCCCACTTCCAGGTCAGCCATGCCTTGATCGATGCGGCTTCGTTGCAGACTATCATCCGGGACTGGGGTCTCGCTTATGCCAACCCCAACCTCCCCGTAGTCCCCGGCACGCCTTACTCAGCCTATATCGCCCATATCCAAAAGACGTCCCTCGATGCCTCCCTACGCTTCTGGGGAGACCATCTCGAGGGTGCAGCGGCGTGTCGTCTTCCCCGACTGACTGATGGCCGTGTACCAACAGATCAACTCGAACTCCGTCATCTCCACACCGATGTCCCCCTGGGAACCCGCCTCAAGGCCCTAGCGAAGCAGCTCAACATCTCCCTGGCCAGTATCTTCCAGCTTGCATGGGCCATGGTGCTCCGCTCCTACACCAACCTTCAGGACATATGCTTTGGCTACATTTCCTCAGGCAGAGATGTCGAGATCGACGGGATCTCGGACGCTGTAGGACCATTCATCAACATCCTTGTCTCCCGTGTCATCTTTGGCGAGGGAGAAACGGCTGCAGCTATGCTTGAAAAGCTCTTTGGCACTTACCTGGACAGCCTACCGCACCAGCATGCATCGCTGGCTGATATCAAGCACGCACTTAAGATGCCTAGCGGGCAGTTGTTCAACACAGTCTTGTCGTTCCAGAAGATTTCCCAGTCTAACGGTGCTACCAAGGCTCAGGAGCTTCCTCTCTCGTTTCAATCTATTCGGGGAGCTGATCCCACAGAGGTATGTAGACACTTTCTGACAACAGGTAAACCTTCAGGAGCAGCGGAAACTGACATGTGATAGTTTGATGTTACACTCACCGTCATTGAGTCTGACTCGAGCGTTGAGTTCTCGGTTCAATATTGGACCTCGTTTCTTTCTGAATCTCAAGCCAACAATCTTTCTCAGAGCCTCCTTCAGGCTCTAGGTGCTATCGAAGCCACTCCATCGGATGCCGTCGACGCTCTTCATCTCGTCCCTACAGAGCACATGGACCAGCTCAAGTCCTGGGGCCATCGTCTTCCCCCAATTGTCAACAGACGTGTTCACGACCTGTTTGAAGACATGGTCCGCAGCACACCAACAGCACCTGCTATCCACGCGTGGGATGGGGACTTCACATACGCCGAACTTGACAGGGCTTCATCACGCCTGGCTGGTCTTCTTCTTCAGCAGGGTGTCAAGCCCGATACTTTTGTTGCCATCTGCTTTGAGAAGTCAGCCTGGGTCGCTGTCGCATATCTCGCCATCCTCAAGGCAGGTGCCGCCTTTATGCTCCTGGACCCAGAGGCGCCCATAGAGCGTATACAGTACATGATGGAACAAACCAAGACATCAGTCGTTCTCTGTTCACTCACGTACAAGGACATGGTCGATGACTGGGACGCCACTGCCATCGTCGTCAGCGAAGAGATCATCACCACGTTACCTGATTTCGCAGGCCAGTTCCCCGAAATTCCAAGTTCCAGCGCCGCATACATCATCTTCACGTCTGGCACAACTGGAAAACCCAAGGGCGCCATTATCGAACACGGTGCATACTGCAGCAGTGCCGTTGCGCAGATGAGGGCCTTGTATATCAAGCCTGGGTCTCGCTTTTTGCAGTTCGCTTCATTCATGTTTGATGCCACCATGATCGAAATGGTCACGCCCCTTCTTGCAGGCGGGTGCGTCTGCATACCACCACGACAAGATGTTATCAGCGACTTGCCTCGTGTAGTACGAGAAATGGACATCAACATAGCCATTCTTACTTCTTCCTTTATCAGGACCATGAGCCCGGAGGAGGTACCTTCTCTCAAGCGATTGCTCCAAGGCGGCGAGCCTTTATCCCAGAAGGACGTCGACATTTGGGCCGACAAGGTCCAACTAGGCAACGCCTATGGTCCCAGTGAGTGCTCTGTCGTGGCATCGTGTCTATCAGATGTGACGAGAACTTCCGAACCATCCAACATCGGCTACCCAACGGCATGTGCCCACTGGGTGACAGAGCCAGCCAACATGCACCGTCTTGTTCCTATCGGCGCCATCGGCGAGCTCCTCCTAGAAGGCCCAACGCTCTCACGAGGCTACATTCACGATCCTGCCAAAACCGCTGAGGCGTTTGTCAGCGGCCTTGACTGGGCACCGCAAGTGGGCCGTACCCCTGATACGCGTTTCTACGCCACTGGCGACTTGGTGCGTCTTAACTCTGATGGTTCAGTTACTTTTGTCGGCCGCAAGGATACACAGATCAAGATCCATGGTCAACGCATGGAGTTGGGAGAGATCCAGCATCACCTAACAACCATTGATGAGATCCGACACTCCATCGTCTTGAGCCCATCCGAGGGTCCTCTCCGTAAGCGACTTGTGGCTGTTCTTGAGCTCAGAGACATTTCATCTACAACTGCCTCTCAAGATATCTGTCTCATCGCCCCGTCCCTCCGTCCCAAGGCCACCGAGAGTATCCAACGCATCCGTGACCTTCTCACCCAGCGACTTCCTTCCTACATGATTCCATCCACTTGGATCGTCGTGCAGAGCATGCCAACCATGATATCTGGAAAGCTCAATCTTCCTGGAGTGCAATCCTGGGTCCAGAATATCAACGACGAGACGTATCAGGAAATTCACGCAGCAGAGGCTGTCAGCGATCTAGACCCAAGCGACAAGGTCGCCATGCAAGTCAGTCGTAAACTGAGCTCACTTCTTGCCAATGCCCCTGGTGGCACGGCTAATCCAGAAGACTATTTGGGCAAGGATATTGTACCGATGCAGTGCGGCCTGGACTCTATCACAGCTATTGCACTCTCGACATGGTTGCGCAAGACTTTTGGTGTGACTATTTCGCTCGCTACCTTACTCTCTCTTGAGACAAGAATTCAGACACTTGCCGCGCTCATCAGGGAAGAGAAGGCCAAGACAGATCCCTCGGGCCTGTCCAAGGTCGAGCCTGTCACAGCATCAGCACCCACAACAAAAGCGGCCATCGACCTGCACACGGAATTCAAACACTTTGACCAGGCACTATCCCAGGTACCTGTATCAGAAATCCCAAATCAGGACTTGAATCAAACCCCATCCACCTTCTTTGTCACAGGCGCAACTGGATTCCTCGGCAGCCAAATCGTCAGACAACTCCTCCTCCGGCCTGAAGTTAAGAAAGTATTCTGTCACGTCCGCGCAGAAGACGACACCCAGGCCCAAGAGCGAATGATGGAAGTCGCCCGCAAGGGACAATGGTGGCAGCCCGACCTATCCGACCGTATCGAAGCATGGAGCGGCGACCTTGGCAAACCGCGCCTAGGACTCGATGACACACGCTGGGCGTCTATCGTCGGCGGTGCCATTGACGCCATCATACACAACGGCGCTGTTGTTCACTGGCATCTCAGCTATCGTGATCTCAAGGACGCCAATGTAGGCAGCACGGTTGACCTCCTCTCCGCTTTGTCAAAAGCCCCATCGCCCCCGCGCTTCGCCTACGTGACTGGCGGGTATTTCTCCGATGGTCAGAAAACAGATGATGAGATCTTGGACATGTTGCAAGATAGCGAAGGGTACTCGCAAACAAAGGCTCTCTCTGAAATCCTCGTTCGCTCTCACGGGCAGCGACTACGTCGCCGTTCGGCAAAATTCCCTACTCCCGTCGTCATCCAACCAGGCCTCATTATTGGCGACGCAGACCATGGCGTGTCCAACCTTGATGATTTCCTGTGGCGAGTTGTAGCTTCTGCTATTCGCGTTGGTGGCTATAATGTCGACGAGTGCAATGATCCCAGCACCTGGCTGCTCGTCGCTGGCAGTGATCAAATCGCCACGTCCGCCGTGGATGCTTGTATGCAACCAATCTCTGCCTCAGCAACGATCCCGCCATCTGTCCGTTTCGTTGATGGCGTCCCTGTGGAAGAGCTCTGGAATTTACTTATTGAGGAATTCGGCTTCCCTCTCCGTCCCATGTCAAGCCAAGAGTGGCTCCAGGCTCTCGAGGACAACATGGATAGTCAAGGTCCCAGTCATCCACTCTTCCCCGTCTTTGAGTTTCTTCAGTTGAAACAAGGAAGTGTCGGCACGCTCAAGATCATGGACGAGACCCCTATATTCCCCCAGGATGAGACTCTGCAGCGTCTCAAGCGCAGTCTCGAGTACCTCAACAAGATTGGGTTCTTTGCTTCATCAGGTCCAGACGCTACCTCTAAAACTGGTTTCCGTCGCACTGGTTTAAGACCGACCAAGACAGCTTTCTTTTAGTTGCCTGGCCTAGGCTTGTAATTGTTTATTTTAAGTATTTTAGTTTTTAGTTTGAATTTTAAATTGTCTTTTTTATAAATGATATTTCTAATTATAACTTACTAGACCCTACACTGAATTCAAGATAGGCTAGAGACTGGAATTACATCTCCAATACTTTCGGTCTATCCAGAGTCTGGCAGTTCTTTCAAAGGACACCGCATGAGGAACTTAAATTTATCGCAAGGGCAGATGCGAGAGTACTATGGGTTTGGAGACGATACACCGCCAAGTTGAAGGTATCTTATATATATCTGTACCAAGAGCTGCGTTATGAATCTCTCCCAAAAAGCAGTACTTGTGCGAAAGATGCTTGCCATTGATTTTGTTTTTTGTCGTTGAGGATTCATGTATCGATATAGATAACCTTTGTTGCATCATATTCGCAATTATCGAGACCATTTCTTAAGGAACGAAGACAGCATGTCCCCCCTATGTACATAGGTTCTGGCTGGTGCTCTCGGTATGACAGGCACGCCAGGCTCACCATCCGACCATATCCTGTAGATGTAATAAGGCCTACCAGGCTCATTTCCTTGATCATATCTTGGCCAGCCACGAGGACGTATAGTAAATTGAGGCTGGACGCTCGCGACAACTTCCCACGCCTCGGGCCGATCAGGATTAACAGGCAGATCGACAGTAAGTTTGCTAGCCAGTGCTTCGCCAAATACATACGGGTTCATATCACCCTCAAGTACTTTATACAGCTCACGTCGCGCTGGAGGGTAGACTACATCTAGCCACAAATACACTGACGCAAGACTTTCCGCTTGGTCAAGTGCTTGGCAACACTCCCGGTAGCGCGCCATGCCTGTCTTTTGGCCTTGACTTGGTGTCGGCTCTCGCCAATTAGGAAGAGGAAGACGGAGTGTCAGCTGAAGATGCTGTATGTTGTTGAGTAAAAGAGAGGGTCGATAGACTTTAAGAGAGTGCAGAGTGTCGAGGTCATGAATACAGAATGTGATATTCCGGTAGATGGACGCACGAGCATCTACATATCTGGTGAATTATCAGCTGCTGCTTTCTTTACTGCCGGTTGATGATACCTACAGTTGTCGACATGATAGCAACAAGGGCAGAAATGGACTCAACCCAGCAGCACGATTCATCGTCGAGCTAGATTGATACAGCTCTTGGCACTTCCAATGAACACCCCAAGTTGATGCAAGTCGTTTCCAAAGCACTTGATTTTCGATGGACGACCTGGTAAGTTTCGCACACTCGTCGCGGATTTCATCACGTCCAGTAACATCGGTCACGCATGCCATACGCACAACACGACCCCATCGCAGTATAAGGTGCTGAAAGGTGCCCGCGTCTTCCCAGAGCAATTGAAAAATTATTTCTTTGATCTCGGAAGGTAGCTTCACGAGGCCAGAGTCAGGTTGTGGTTGAGCCCGTGAAGCTATAGCCTCTGGCTCGGGACGTTGTGTGCCGTTGCCTGCGAGTAGAGCTTAATTTAGCGTGGAGGAGGCGTGGTAGAGAGGCAATATTTACCAGATCTGAGCTGAAGTGCAAGCTTCGAGCCGATTTCGAATATACCCATGACGTTGCCCGTGGTGGGGGGGTGCGTATAAAATATAAAGGTCGCTGAGATGTTTTGGTCCAAAATGATGCAGTGCAAATGCGCGGGACTTTTATAATAAACCCGACCTAACCGGATGGCTGAGAGGGGAGTGGCTGCGTCAGCCTAACAGAGCAGGTCAGTCAGTGCTCTGCTTAGTTTGTGAGCAGTTGGTTGTGCATGCAAAGTACTGCAGTTGGTCCGAGATTCGTTTCAAGTTAACCAACCCAACAGCCAATAAGAATGACTTTCTTCATTATGAGAGCAATTAATACAGGGTGATCTTTGTGCAATGATACAGTATACATCATAACGAACGTTTCTTTGTCGAAGGTCACGTCTGGAGGCCCGAGTCACCTGAGGTCATAACCATCAATCCCTTGCGAATGTGGCAATACAAAAAGACAAAGCCTATTTTCAACGAGAAATGGATAGAAAAGGCTGCACACCCCAGAATAATTCGATGGGTCAAAACAAATATTCCTGAAGTGGTGTTTTCCCAAACATGGAAACAAGTCGACCTTCTAGACACGCCTGCAATGACTCTATTCCATGAGGTATGGACATGCACATTCTTCCGTATCGAGCGAGTGGCACAGGCCGACTGACGTGATGACTCTTAGATGACACACTTGCTGTCTGTCGCACGTTCTAACGACGGATCGGGCGACAACGTGGATTGCTATGGCTGGGAGAGGGTCCTTGCGAATAGGGTCCTAGGGCTCAGGACAGCTGGTATAAAACATACATTTACAAGACCGGATCACTTATATACTGACTGCGCATCTAGACAACCTGTCTTACTTTGCTATGCTCGTGGACCTGATACAGAATTATGGATATGATGTTGAGGAGTCTGGCAATATTTATAAGATTGAGGACTAGCTATTAGTATGTCACGAGGTTTCCTCATCTATTGCACTGTCTCTAACCATTATCCTACAGCTAAATCATCAATTGAGAAGGCAAAGGCAATTCCAATTGCAATGGAATGTACTACTGCTGTCATTTCCGAATCCGGCCAAGCTGTGCGTGCAACGGCCGAGATATGCAGCGTGTCTGCAGATCCCAACGATGGCCTCATAAGCCCAGGTGTTATTGCTTTACACAGGGAGACCAGCGCATTTCCCAGCTTCGGTATGTTGTGGATAGGCCTGAGTGGAACGCGAATGACACAGCCTGGAAACAGAGTTGATCAGGCTTTTACAGTTGGACAGCGCGTGCATTTGTATTTGTAATTATACCTGTATTACAGCGGCAGCTTTTTGTGTTTATTATATTGTAGATAAGGATGATGGAGTCATAGATTACTGGAATCCCTGGAACGGCTGGTAATCGTTCAAAATACAAGCGTTTCTAGGACACTAGACTCGAATATGCATTTCTTGGGTAAACGAAGCTGGAATGATATACTTGGACCTTCCCTTCTTCTAATCATAATTCTTTATTTCCTGTACCTGCCCATTAACATGCTGCGTAAGGGCTACAGATACCTAGACAACTCAGTGCTCAGTCAACCTCAGTTTCGAGCTTACTGCGGTTGGCCCTGACGACTATGTGATAGAGTTCCATCACTTGAGAAGCGGCAAGATTAATCCCAGTTTTGCGAGCCGCGATAGCACGTTCGACAATTGCGGGGCAATCCGGTTGCCTCATGGCCCATTCAGCCCCATCCAACTTTGAGCAGAACTCTCCTGTGACAATGAATCGCCAGCTTCGGCAGGCGTTGAGCACACTGTTTGTTGAACTGGCTTCATTTTCTTGGTGCCATTCGAGCGAGTCTGCCATTCCTTCGAGAACCCAGCGGAGGGGAATGGCTCCAAAGGCCTCAGTGATGGGAGAACCGTACAAGCAGCGGCCAAGTTGGCGTCCCATAGCAATGTCGAGCAGAAACCAGTGACTCGACTCATTTGCGGGGTCTAGACTGACGTGATCGGATTGGTGGGGGCCGGTGTTCAGGTTGAGTTCGAAGCGAGGATGGCGGTTGGCAGGGTTGACGGAGCTCTGAGCATATAGGACGAACTCGAGTTTAGTGGCCGGGCATGACAAGTTATTTTGGCTCAAGCGAGAGATAATGGCCTGCTTCTCATCGGATTTCAGCGGACTTTTGACGATGGCCTGCACGTCGAGGTCGCTAAGCCCTGGCTCGTAGGCGTCATAGCTGGCCGAGCCAAAAAGGTACACGCCGACTAGTTGACCTTTCAGATAGTCGGTGAGGCGCTTGACGATTTCGTCGAGGTAAAACTGCACCTCGTTTGGTAAATTGTTTTCCATTGCAGCTTCAACTCTTATTTTTGTGTGGTCGATTTTGGACCTGCTCCCAACAATATCTGGGAGAAAATGGTGGTGGGGCTGATGCTATTGCACGTGACCACAAGCTTCTTTCCAAGTAGCAGGACTCTAAATCTTTAAAGACATGCAGTTAGAGGAATGACATAATATATCAATTTCGTAAGGAAACATATAGCAGAGGTAGAGAAGGATGAAAAAACAAGTTCCACATAAACGGGGTTAGTGAAGGTTAAAAGCCGGAGGCAAATATAATAATTTGCAGCAATAGAAGAGAATTCTAGTATGTATGTTAGAGGAATTGAAAAAACAATTGGATTAGACTAGAAAGGTTATTAGAGGCTTGGTGGCCTTCAAGCACGAAGAAATCTCGAATGGCCTCAAAGACCGTATGAGGAAGGTTGCTGAGACTTGACAATTAGTTGAGGAGTAATTTATAAGAGAGGGCTTCCGGTTAGCCAGGACGCCAAAGATGTTATTGCTGCTGGTACCGACGCTGCTAACGAAGAAGCCAAGCAGATGATAGCAGGACACTGTAGTGGATACTAAGATTATTAATGCTGATTCCAAGATGGGAGGACGAGGATTGTAGGCGAGATTAATATTTGATCCCTTTCTTCTAAGTATATTATATAGTAGATCAACCTGAGCAAGCCCGCATTCCTACTTGGTCTCTCACTTTGCATTTAAAATGGCATTGCCACATGAGGCGTGCGGATAAAAGTTTATATTCGCCTACTAACACAGCAGCTTAGACACACAACGTACAGTTTAACTTTATCTCTTGCTTCAGTATGAAATAGATACACTAGCAAGCCCGCATTCCTGCCCAATCTCTCACTCTGCAATTATTACCTATCGCGTCATACTCTAGAGATATTCAGGGGAAACCCGAGTAGACTCTGAAGATCATTCAAATCATAAAACCAGCTTAAATAGCTGTCGCGAAACCGATGCGAGAGTTGGTAGTATCGTAGACAGAGTAATAATTCTCAAGGAACTTCTGTCCGATAATTGTGTTCACACCAGAGCTTCCTCCATCTGAAATCCACGTGTAGTACTTGCCGGTGGTTAGGCCAAAGTTGGTGTACTGGGCAGTTGGAATCAAGTACTGTGCGGGTGTGAGAGTGTAAGTAGTCGATCCAAACTTGATACCAAAGTTACCAGTAGGCTTTGTACTAAAGATAGCAAGACCAGATGTGCTGTCTGTTCTGCCGCCAGCTGTAGACAAGAACTTGTTGTAGGCAGAGGTAGGGATGTAGATGAGTGTAGTGCCAGTGTCGACGATGCCGCTACCGGACGAAGAAAGGGTTGTGGAGCCATATGTGAAGCCAGCAATAGAGATTCCCCAGTACGGAGCAGCAGATCCGCTCTTCAGTGTTGGGAAGTACTGGATAGAGCCAGAATACTTGGAGCTGTCAGTCCCTCCAAGGGTCAACTCTCCGTTGGCGTCATTAGTGTCGCTGCCAGACTCAGGCCGGAACGAAACACCAAGGACCTCAGAAGGGATCAAGCCCTGCTATAGAGGTTGTCCATAAAGGTTGGAACAGTATTAACGTTGGAGACAGTACCACTTGTGAGACCAACAGGACCGAAGCCGATGATGCCATCTACGCCAGAGAAGCCGGTTGCACTCTTGGCCGCACCAATGGACTGCGATGCGACGGTGAGCTCGCCGAAGCTCACTTTATCTTTGTACTCTGTGCCAGAGAAGGAACCGGAGCCGTAAGAAACGGAGACAGAGCCACCTGTAGACTTGCCAGTTGACGATGGCTCACATGAGGTTTGAGCACCACACCAAGTATTTGAGGCTATACCAGGTCAGTCGACAAGTTCCATGACTGAGCAACTATAATTGTGTGACTTACATCCAGTGTCGACAATGAGATTCCAGGTTTTCCCTCCAATAAGGACAGGGGCGACATATGAGACATCTTCGTTAATGACAGAACCCGAGCCGGCATCAAGTTTATTGAAGGCCTTCTCCTGGCCATTGACCTTGTGAATGCGAGCCTGACCTTTCTGAACGATGCCTTTGATCGAGCTAACATTTACGACGTGCTTGAGTGGCAAGACCGCTGTTTTGGCCCTGGGCTCGATAGGCGATGCCGAAACGGCAGCCGCCGCGGCAAGAGTAAGAGTGACGGCAAACAACATATTTACAGGAGTTATAAGGCTTCAAAGATAGCTTTTGAGCTTGTGTGATGATAATTTAGAGTGGTGTTGTAGTGTTGTATTTATACTTTGTGTAATTGGTATCATGGCTTGATGTATACATTCCTCGTCACTCGGAAAACCGGCATCGTGGAATTCATAGTCACATCCAGACTGCAAAGCCAGTCTGAGTATCGAAAGCTTATCAAACTCGTCCAATTCCAAATTTGATTCGTATTCGAGCTCTTTTAATCATGGTGGTGTTTTGTAAGTATTTCGCGATAACTAACACCTACCGCATCGGGTAGCCTCCGTGCCCAACACCCTAAGCTGATAGGGCGCATATGAGAATCGACACCTCGGCCAACGTCCCGAAATAAACACCCAAAGCGAGTCTTTTACCCAATCAATTACGTTATACAGCTCAGTTGATGCAGAACCCCAATAGCACTCCAGGATCGACGACTGATCTGCAAGACGCAGTCTGAATCACCAATCACACCTGGGTCGTATGATACAAGTAAACGATTCTCCGTTGCCGTCATTGCCGAAAGTCTCTTGAAATGGAAGTTGGATATAGACAGTTGGACCACGAGGGCCAGTCACGGCGACCTCGTTTATTAGCTCATGTATAGCGTGACTCTATTTAATAGGTACGGCCTGTAGCTAGAGCTTATACATAGCCTATGCGATCTTATCTTAACTAAGATTAGATATTATGCTTATACATTAATGCTATTGGGTGCATTATATAAGCTTACTGTTTTCAAATAAAAGAGATTAGGAGTTTTTCTTTTATCCCAAACTGCCCACTGGATTAAAGTATATAGTAAGAATATTTGTCTTTTAGTGCATTAAATTCTCCGTGCAGTACAGCTTTTAAGCGAGCGAGGCATTTAGGTTGTTTCAACCCGATACTTATGTCTGGCTGCACAGCATGATGCTGCAGGCGCTTATCTACACGTTAGAAGCAAAGCAAGTCGCGGTTCCAAGATTGCATCAACTTTTCCTTACATTTTTCTATAAAACATGAAGCTTTTGAGATGTTTCTCGTCCAATACTACCCTATCTCGGATAGATGTGCCGTGGCTTATCGCCAACACCTCTGGAAACATAACCCGCCTGTTTTGCGCAAGACGCATTAACAAAAGTTCCTTTATCTTTGATTAGATATACGAATTAGTATGCCATATTCACGTGGACATGTGTCCACTATTCTCAGTCCAGGATTCACAGTCTTGAGCGCTAACATAAGTTCCTTCCATTCCTGTTTGGGCTTTCTTAGCCGAACCGAGAACAGAAAGGTTCTCTTCTACGGGACTTTGGATTGTAGAATGTAATGGTCATTAATTTATGAATTAAGGTACTATATGTTTCATATCTATGACTTTTCTGACATCGGGAAAACCATTGTATTTCACTTTTGCGTCTTCCCCCAGACAGGAAGGATGATGCCTGTATTTCTATGCTACACCACTGCGTGATCTTGGCAACAGAGAGCTTCCAGAGAGGAAATGGGTGACTTCTGTATTTTAAAAGACCAAGAAGGCTTCTCTGGTATGATTTTAGGTTGTATATATACTGCGGCTTAACCCTGTTCATTGTAAGTTAATACAGAGGATGCTAACTGTTGGTGAGTTTCATCTTGGCAGCTGCTAAAAAATGTAACTAAGCACGAGGAGACGCAATCTTGTGAATAAAGTGTTATTTATTTCTCCTTCACTATTTGACCGTTACCCATTTCTGCCGTTTAACCCAATTGGGCAGCGAAAATCAGGCTTTATTCGGTCCTAGCCAATCAAATTAGCTAACTGCAACAGGCTACAGCCAATCAGACCCCCTATGACCCCCAGTAACACAGCTGCCACTGCTGCCACAGCTGCTACAGCCGGCAACGGCTAGGGGTGCCTCGGCCTCCGTCGGCGCGCTAGGCTTTCCTCGGAGGCCTGCCTCAGCGAGGGGCCCTTTGCGGGCTTCGAACCCCGTGCCGAGGAGACCCAATCAATGATAACATGACCGTCGAAACCTATCGATAGGTTAATCAGAAGCCACTGCTTCTACGAAGTATATCCACTCCTCTTTAAGAGGCAATCAACCGACTCCGAGGACTACTCTTAGTATATAGTAAAAAGTTCTTTCAGACAAACAGCCGACGGAACCTCATTGAGGGCTGATATGTCATGAAAATTCCAATGTTGGCTATTTGTATGGATTATTGGGTAATGACACAGTATTGCATGAAGTTGGCCATCATCAGTTACAGAATATCTGGAGCGAATGAAAGCGCATGGCTGCATTCCTATATGATTGAAGTAGCAGTAGGCTAGGCAACATGACAAAGAACGCAATTTTTTTTACACAATATAAAGCTTATTCCAAAGCTACCACAGTAACCAAATAAACCTTGATAAGGATTGGCTGCATTGTAGAGAGAGGCTTTGCGTGCGCGGTTCTATAACAGTCAACCAATGTGCTTTCCAAAGTGGGTATCCCGTAGATTATTATGGGCTTGAGTGGACCTTAAGTCAGGCTCAGTAGAACCTTTCTCCGCGTCGCTTGCGAAGGCAAGAGGCACATAGCAATCTAACACGGACCTCGCCTATTATAGGCACCATTAAGACAGCAGAGAAAATTGATTTCCCCAGTCATGTCATGCATAAACCACTAAACCATGGAGAGAACTGACGGACTTTATGTGGCTATGAGGCGTGTTAATTACTCTGGTTGGATTGTACAGGGTATCTTCACATTTATCCTCGTATTCCTTTGACGCTACGTGAATGTTTAAACTTGTCAAGTAGTTCCTTACAAAAGAACTATTTCTGTCCAGTCAGAAGTTCGCGTATATCTAATATTAGTAGTAAGTAAAATTAAATTTTAGTATAAGATTCTACTAATGTAACTTAGCTTTATAATTATTTTACATATAAAGTAAAGACATTGAGGTAGAATTTTGCATAAAATAATATCTAGCGGATTTAACATCTATTGCCCGACTCATTAGTTACAATTTACTATACCAGTAGTCTGCCAAGGGCGAGATTTTCAAGTAAAGAATAATATGTCTATATTCGTCATATTAAAAGAGCTCTTTTATTATAGCCTGTTGTTCAGACAGTTTATCCGGCTGCAACAGTCGAAGAATATGTCTGATTCGGGTAAGAATGTGGATATATAAGAAAGGAAGCTAGACAAATATCGTGAGACTCTCATATGAAGGATTCTCTGTATCGCCATTGACATATGATGCCGACTCAAAGGTCGAATGTGGAGTAAAACTTTATGAGACTGCGTGATTTTCTGGTTAATATAGGATATATATAAACTTTGAAGCCAGCCTCCAGAGCAATCGGAACTTCTTCACCCAAATCATTACGATTTCACTACATCTTCTATACTCTTTCACATCTTATTTTAACATTCTGTGTTACCTACTTCAATATGAAAGCATCAATCTTGACCTCGCTTGTGTCCCTGGCGGGTCTGACCATGGTATCTGCTATGGTATGTTTGTTTGTATTAGACACTTGTTATCTCTCATGCTAATTGACTTTCAGGCGGTTGATATCCGTTCAGATATCCCAGAAGGCTACACTGTCGTTCCTATGACTTGGACCGGTCCTATCGAAGAGGGGGGCAAGAACCACACCTTCAAAGGCACGGCTGAGGTAAGTAAATAGCTACATATCCATTCCACTCTCAAAGATCTGGCTGACTTGAGATCAATTACAGGATGTGCTGGCTCAGATCAAAAAGCTCAACCCCAATTTTGTTGAGTTCGCCGAAAGCAAGGAAAAAGACGACAGCACCAAGCTCTCTATGCGGGCTCTAGAAGCTCGCCAGCCGGCAAGCCCCTCTGATGTTTCTCTCACTTGTGTCAATGACTCTAATATTATCTCAGACTCGTGTTGCTTGCGAGGGTGGAGGTCCAAACGGAGGTCAAGGCATGCTCACCAGAGTCAGGGACGCGCGCCTTGGTATTGAACATCTCAAATGGCTGGCAGGTTTTGGATGCGGTGCCCCTGCGAGGTCATGTGCACGCATGACGTGCAATTGGCAGACTGCCATCTGGTTCTGCAACGACGTGAGTTGTGATGTTCTAATGGTAATGCTATCGGGCTGACTGAATATATACAGAATGACCACGAGGTCAGCGACCGTTGTGACTGGCAGGGCTACTTGGCTGAGCTGGTAATTGAAAAGTGCCAACGCCATGTCAAGGCTGACTGCTGGGTTCCTAATCCCGTTTGTACAAACTGCTGCCAGGCTATTGATACGTGGCTTGTCATGGGTGCTCAGTACGATATACGTAACTGGAATGTCATGATTAACGGAGGAGGTTGCTAAGTTCCTTCATGGAGTCATTCGTTCCAGTTATATCCCTGTCAACCTGATCGCCTCAAAACTAACACATTGCCCTTATCGGTAAATCCGCCATTAGGGCTTGACATTCATTCGGAACAGTCGCTCTTCCGTTCGGATATGATGTATAATGCTGATTTGACGAACTTCCGAGGGATAGCGTGAGGGTGCTTTCTTGGAAGAGCTTGGATCGGACAGTATGAAAAGATCTCGAGTTTCCTTATACATTATAAAGAATTCCATAGTTGCTGGCTATTTCACTGAGTAGCTTTATTTTTCCTCTTCTCACGTGAAATAAACATTACAAAAGTTTTCAGGCACTTCTCTCCAAACACCGAAAAACAATCTACAACTTCCGAGAGCGGGCTTGTCAGCCCCACTTTACGCCTTTTGGATGTCAGCAACGCTGAGTCACTTCAATCTGGGATTATTTTCTTACCTGTCTCATCGTGAATTCTCATTATTATTGTGTTTTCAAACTTCTTTGTCTCTCCCTTCATTGTCTCAGCCATGGACTCTAAAGAGGCATCCAAGAGAATGAAAACCGCCCTCCTTCTCGGCGGCATGACACCGGATGTCACTGCGCTCTATTATAACATTATCAACAAAGCCGTCCGAGCTCGAATGGGCAACCGAACAGCCGCGCCTCTTTACATCTATAGCGCCAACCTCGAAGACATGATACAGCACGCGATGAATGGAGACTGGGCAGCTTTCACAGAAGTATATGCAGACCCGATCAAGGTTTTAAGCGAGAGAGTTGATGGTGTCGCTGTCTGCGCAATCTTAGCCCACAAAGTGGCCTCCGAGCTGTCAGATGTTCTGGCCACGTCAAACGTGCCTCTGCTTCATATCGCGGATTTTCTTGCGGCCTACATCACCAAGACGCACCCTTCGATAAAGCGTCTTGGCTTACTTGGCCCCAAGATTTCAATGCTGGATTCAGAAAACCCAGACTTCTTTATTGGTCGCTTACAGCAGGCCCGCTACGGCTATAAAGTTATGATTCCCGAGACCGCGGAGGAAATCGACGAAGTCAACAGGGGCATGCTCGAGGAAGTGGCCAAAGGTGTTGACTGTGTAACGGAGACAACTAGAGCCATGTTTATCAATCATGCAAGTAAGCTCGTATCTCGAGGAGCACAGGCTATTATACTAGGCAGTACGGATCTAGGTTTTGTGATAAAACAGGAAGAACTTGGCGACATTCCACTTATAGAGCCGGCAGCTATCCACGCCGAAGAGTTGGCGAGGTGGATCTGTGGTGAAGGATAGACATCCAGCTACCTTCGTTATGAGTTTACACGTTACTCCTGCATGTTGCTTTATTAATCCATGAGTTCATAGCGATGGAACAGCAAGCACATGTTCACAGCCTCGGGAGCTAGCACAAGCTACTAACCCTTTATTTCCACATTCCCTTATTAAATAAAACTATTTTGATATATATATATAACAAAAAAAATCCTTCGCGTCAGTGCCGATAAGCTTTAACTCTCAGTAAGAGATCCTATACAACGCATCAAAGCTCATACTCGTAATAATACACAGCCTAGGCTAATTATAGGTCACCAGTGGATACACCATTAATTTGTTTGGCTGCTACCTCCACATGTGATAAATGCATTAACAGATATTGGTTCGCAGAGGAAGCGTGACATAGCTGGCGAGAGACCAGCGCTAGGTGCACGCGCTTTAGCGATGTCACCGCTGTGCGGGTCAGTATAAGTTATAGTTAATTGATGGCGCCTATTAGACGAACCTTGTTAAAGAGGAACATGATCCCTGGTTAGGTGCCATTGAGATCGTTGAAGGTTGGGTCGGCATTTTGAGATAAAATAGTTTACAGCAATTAGGATAGGTCTTGTTGGTCTAGTTTTTTCCAGACCTCCAAATTTCTCTGTTCCTAAGAAAGGACCTCACTAAATTTTATATGTCGGCCTGTCTTACATATTGATATGTTTTGCCTTCCATGCCCCTTTGCGAGCTAGGTTTTCCGCGTTTGCATTAGTATTTCTCTATATATCGTCCTCTTTTACTCAACGTCTTTTTCTCATTTCTACAGAACTAAACATTTGCGGCCTGCTGTTCTGCGACCCTCAGTTTTGCGCATGCGCAAAACTGAATGAGAACCCCACCACCCTCTACACCCCTGCTCAGTTTATGCCCAACTGATTGGATGCGACATGCAGGCCTCCTGGATGCCTTGAGGCTGTCAGCTTGCGAACCACGGTTGAAAAAAACGCCTTGCCGGCCGCCCTGAGCGACCAAGGGGCGGTTAGCAACATCAGCCAGACATGAACCCATTCTTACGATTGTTTTTTCTTTCTTGCTTTGTGCAACTCTGAACTTTCGCAGTTTGCTCCATGACGGGCGTGGTTTCAGTCTGTGAATGTAACACCGAACCTCCCTTGGTCCTCGGATAGCCCAGTTTTTTCTGCCTGCCATGTCCTCGTCTAAACCGCCAGCTGCCAACGTGGCACCCAGGAACAGGCCTGAAAAGAGCCAGCAAACCACGCAGCAGCCCCAATCCTTGCGTGAACGCCTCAAGCACAAAGGAAGACATTACTTGAACAAAGCCCCGGGTTTGCTCCCCTCTTATACCAAAGCGCGACCTTCCTCCCGATTGATGTCTAACGCCCTCAAAGGAAAGATGGCAGTTTTTTGGAAGGAAGGAAATTCCTCGCCGACAGCGGACAATACCCTGGACCGTTTGAGGAATAATCGCTCCATGGACTCGCATGCGCACAACGTTGTACAAGGACCGACCGGGTTACACGAACATCCTGTAGACCAAGCGGTTTCGCCCTCCGATGTTTTTGATTTGAAGCCGACGACAGACAGGACCGATGCAGAGGCCCCTACAGCCAGACCCGAAAGTCATCACCGATGGCTCAAGGGCTATACCGGAGCAAAAAGGAAAAGAGTTGTCTCAACGCCTATCCTGCCCCTAAACCTAAGCGAGCTCACAGGAGTGGGTAGCCAATACGACGTTGCCAACAGGCCGGCATCTGCATTGATGTTAGGCCTGCACGACACAGATTTGAAAGGTAAATAAATCAACCCTCAAGGCTTCAATTACTTTCTTTCTGACCATGTTAATTATGACCTAGACAAAGACGATGTTATACGTAGCCGCAGCCTGGTATGTGACTACCTGTTTCACGCTAGTCCAGATACTGACCTTTTGTCCCAGAGTCAACCGGTCGCTTCATCTTATGATGCAACCATCCCTGAATACGGTCAAAGTTTCTCCTTTACCAAATACAACCCATCCGAACTCGACCTTCTACGACGCCTTTCTGAGGATACATTTCAAGCCTCCACATCAGCCGGAGACTCAACGTTCAGCTTCACACGACCTTCTTCCACAATCTCGGCAGCTAGCACCTGGGACTCGTCCATCGGCAGGACCAGTTCCACTCCGTCCCGCAGAAGATCACTGTTCAGAAAGACTTTATCATCTTCTTCATCTCTGAGTATTTACCGTGAATCGTTACGTAACAATCGAGACCATGACAAGACTCCCATCCCGCCTATCCCATACCTCGATCCGCAAACCAAGGAGCGACTCTCGGCCTCGGCAAATGTGCCAGTATATCAACAACTCATGGCTGCTTCAGAACCCACTGACTTCATCGCACCTTGGGTACCAGGTCAAGATAATTCATTGACGGTGTCTGACCAGGTCGCCTTGGCTGGTTGGGTTGCCCAGCAGCGTCGTTTCAACAAAGGTCTGCTCCTCTCTTCGCCATTCAATACGCCAAAGGTACAATCGCCGCTTGTTAGTGGACAACTAGAGATTGCAGAAAATCCTGACGAGGAATTGAGTACCATTGACGAACGGCTCTCAGATGCGGGACTCTCGAATGAGTCGATGCGGAGACTAAGTATGGATGATCCTGTCGATAGACGCCATCCCTTCAACCCTCGGAGTCATTCAACCAAAGGGATGATATCACCCACAGCGGCTACAACTGAGACTACAACAGGTGTTCGCTCTACAACTGTCTCTAGCAAGGATGTCATGGAACATGAAAACACTCCCGGCACATCACTGGCAGAGACTGATATAAGCGAAACCGATGAGTCCATGTCTGACGTCTCACGACAAACAGATGAGTCTTTTGAAGATGCCTTTCTTGCTACTTCCCTAGACCCAGCTCTCCTAGCTTCTGTCACTGCTTTGAAGGATAGAGTCACCGTACTGGTACTACAACGCGTCACAGACTGGGTGAAAACATGCTCGCCAGGCCATAGCCAGAAAACAGGTGCTTCTGGCTCTCCCCAACATGATGGTCGAAATGACACACCCTCTGGCAACAATGGTAACAGCAAGAAGAGGGGACACGATGATAGCGATAATGAAGGTGATGGCACCAATGCTGGTGGTAGAGGGAACGGAGACGACCACGAAAAACGTCGAAAAACAGAAAGTCCGTCATCCATATCCGTACCCAATCTCGCCTGCCCATTCGTCAAGGAATATCCAGGACAGAAATGGCCTCGATGCCAAAAAGGTTGGCCAAGTGTTCACAGGATAAAGTGCGTAAGCCTGTAATACACACTTATACTTTAAACATACGTTGCTAACTACAATAGGGGGCATATTTATCGTTCTCATAACGCACCAATCCACTGCAAAAGATGCTTTACAATAGTAAAGACGGAGAAAGAACTTGATGTGCATCTCCGTCAAGAGCCGGCTTGCGAAGTTGTCGATCCACCAAGAGAAATGCCAGGTATCGATAACGAGACTAAAGAGCGCCTTAGGTCAAGGCGGGGCATCCAGAATATCTCTGAAGAGGAAAAGTGGAAGCATATGTATAAGATTCTATTTCCAGAAGCCCAAGATATACCATCACCATGTAAGTTGGCTCCTGCTCTCTGAGTCATTTACTCGGGCGACTTTTCTAACTCTAGTTCAGATTGTGACTTGCAAATCCTAGAGGCGCCTATGACTGCCGAGGTACGGTCACAATATCGCAGCTTTCTCCGACAGGAAATTCCCGTTCGTGTGATACGCGATATCAACGCAAATGTACGAAACATGCCAGGATTCCAGTTCAACTCTGAAGTATCTGAACGTCCGCTCTTTGAGATGGTATCTTCTGCAGTCTGGAATGCCTTTGATGAAGTCTTGCCGAGTTTGTTGCCGCAGACTGAGCGCACGGATATCTCAACAGGTGACACGATGGTCACGGAGGTTCTGGCTGAATCTCCGGATCAGATGATCCCTGTTCCCTCACTGATAGTCCAAGGTGATCCAGGATTATTAAATCTATCTCAAGAACTTCCCGGGATAGCAAGCCATGGAGCGCAACCATTTAATAATATAGATGTTGAAGATCCAATCGCTGCTTTGGACCTATGGAATCCTGGAAATATGCCAGATGGGAATTTGGACTTCCAAGAGTTGGGAGAATTTGACAGTGGTCTAGATCCTTTTCCTTATAACTCTAGTTTTAACTTGTACGATTAGGCGGTCAGGTTATTTAATGTCCTCAATATAGAGAAAGCTTACAGTATACCTCTCTTTATTGGGAACCGATTTCCAACTCCATTCTAACCTCGCCATTTGCGCCTCTGATAAAATAAACTGAATACCCCGGCAGGACTTTTACCCAGCCTCCCTCTTTCGGCATACCGAACCAAACTCCCCCTTCGCATTTCTTTTGGAATGCACGGTCGCAATTGCTCCAGTGAATCGTTTGGCCAATACCTTTGATTTCATCTGTGCTTTCTTCCTTACTAGCTTTATCAAAGGCTTCTCCGTTGAATGGATGCACCTCCTAGAATTTGTCAGTTGGCTCTAGCATTTCGTAGAATAAAGAGATTTACTTACCATCTCTACTACTTTTAATTTAGAAGACGCTGGAGTTTGGTAGAGGTAAGAGAGCTCGGATACTATCTTTGCGTACTTGTTGGTGTTGCTGAAAGTTGAGATTTCAAGGTCAGCTCCACATGAAGATCTCACGCGCTCCATGTGACTTGGCACGTGATGATAGAACGTTCAACCTAACCTAGAGAACAAACACGTTAGAAACAAACTAAAACCCCGAAAGCCTTATAGCCTTGATTGCTGGTCTTGCTATGCTTCTTTTAGATCAATGTAACAGTTAGCAGATTACGAACAGTCGATCTATCTACCTTTAGTATGGGTATTGGGCATTGGTAAGATGCAAGAATAGGCAATTTCTCTTACAGCAACATGAAAAACTTGGAGGGTATTTCCAGGAAGCGACAACATGTTGAAGCCAGCATGTAGCATCTATTTTTTCAGAAGCTTGATATAGCATAATAGCTAAGTTAATTAACATTCTTTTAAGAGAAGTAAATTTCTAAAGCTTTTGAAATCCCTCCTAGGCGTCATGCAGCTCTTCCAGTGCTATGTGCAACTAAACCTCGAGATATGCAGTATAACTTGAGGGGTAGAATAGCATTGTCTCGTGTTAGTGGCTATGGAAAGAGTTACAAGTCGCTCTTCTAGCTAGCTTCCATTGCCGTCTCCTGTCTCTCAAGCTAATTACTAATGCGGTGACCCCATGAAGACGATACCGAACGCACTTCTATGTTGACGTCTTTCACAATGCCGACGGAAAACAATGACACGCCCGTGCTTGGTTCTGAAGGGAATATTTGAGCTGTTATCGCCTCCTCACCACGTCCACCAAACACCTCAACCGATGACCAGTCAAGCAGAATGCGTAGCTCAACCTTTCCATTCCTGACAGGGAGCGGGGCGTAGTATATGCCCGAGAACGACGTGCTAAAAGAGGAATCGCCAGAAGCTTCGCGATTGACGAACATCTGATTGGTGCTAACGTCGTAGCCGATAATGGTGCCTTGTGTTTTGCCGTCCGTTCGCACGTTTAGGCCCAGTATTTTGGACTCCGCGCCGGGAGAAAAGGCCAAGGTTATATCCAAGGCCTTTCCAGACACTGGGAGGGTAAGGTTTCGCGTGCTAAGCAAATGCCAGTGATTTTTATACAACATGCTCTTGCTCTCTAAAGCTTGTAGATTACGGTGTGGCTTCTGTATCAGACGCGCCCTCCCGTCGACGTTTTCGAGTGTCAAGATCCGCGGAATGGTCATCGCGCTTCGCCATGGAGAGGTAGGAATATCCACTGCATAGGCCCAATCATTCATCCAGGCGACGGCTACACGTTCATAATTGGAGAGTCCATTGTAGGTGGCGGCAGCGTAGTAATCGGGGCCGTAGTCCACCCAGTTAGCCTGTGGCGAGAGGGATTTGTCTGTAAAGACGATTTCACCTACGTCAAGATGGCCCCAACCTCCTGTGGCACGATCCACAAGTTCAATATGGGCAGTCTTGCCAACGAGGCTGGCGACGTTCCAACTCGCCCAGATCATATCGCCTCCGTTAACGCCACTGGTCGATCGTACCACGTGTCCATCCATGATCAGGTTGATGGCGGTCTGTTGATCCTTTATTGTGCCGTAAGTCGCTGGATTGTATGGATTGTTACAACAGCCGATCTTGAAGGCAATATATTTCTTGGAGACAGTAAAGTTCTTGGAGATCAAAGATCCAACAGTTTGATCGCCCTTTTGCCACAACGTAAGGACCTGGCCGTTGCTGGGTTGTTGTCCAACGAAATCGTCAGTGGGTTTCCAGCTTGATTCGGCGAAGCTACCTTCACTCCAGTCTTCGAACAATACAGTGTCTTTAGGGGCAGCGGCATCGTAAACATTATCGGCGTCTGCAGTGAATGTCGTTCCATCAAAATTGCCGACCACGTATTGAGTTCCTGATCCACCAGCATGTGCAGGGCCGCCAGGATTGAGTCCAATTACCATCACCCACTTGGTTCTGGACTTATTACCATCAATAGGAAGTGGAAATAAGCTGGGACATTCCCACTGACCACCAACTGCATTGACAGGCCCAAATTCACTGACATGTTTCCAGTCCCTCAGATTTTTGGAAGTATAGATAAGCAATTTATGAAGGTTGGGAAGTGAGACGACCATGGCCCAGTGCCTTCCTGGCCCATACCAGAAGACGAATGGGTCACGAAAGTTGAGATATTGGTCGGCATATTGGCTGGGAGGCTCCAGGATAACTGGATTGTCAGGATATTCAGTCCAAGTGAGTCCATTGTCTGTGCTGAAGGCAATTGATTGAGATTCCTGACCGGCACGGACGGATTTGTTTCTCGGTAGGGTAATATCTGAAGTATAATGAGATGTAAAGACAGCCACCAGAGGAGATCTCTTGCCATTACCAAGACCCGAAGTCAAGGCATCGTCAGAGACGGCGCTACCGGAGTAATACAGCTCGTTTAGCGACCCTGCTGGAGAATTGAAGGCGTTGAGGGCGACAGGTAGCTCTTTCCAGCGCATTAGATCATCGCTGACTGCGTGACCCCACGAAATATTTCCCCAGATGTCGCCTGTTGGGTTGTACTGAAAGTACATATGGTATTTCCCTTTATGGTAAATGAGGCCATTAGGGTCATTCATCCAGTTTTTGGCTGGGGTGAAGTGATATTGAGGACGGTATGCCTCTGTATAGGAAGTTGCACTGACAGTTGCTAGCAAGGCAGCAAAAAGGAGGGAGAGTTCAAGGAGCATATTGACTGGATGAGTTGAGTTGATTTGAGTTGATTGCTGTGTAGTAGAGTAATGAAGAAATCATGCACATTTATACATTTCTCATAAGGTCTTGGGAGTCGAAATAGTGGATGACACTGATTTCTGGACTCTGTACTTAGGACATGAAGGACTTGGTGCAAGTCTCGATCCCTCAATAGTCGGGCGAAGTAGGTATGTAGAAGAAAGCGGCCGCAGGTAATACAGTACCTTCCGTTTTCAGACCAGGTCGTTCGCTTTGACCAGCAGTCTGTACAACTTCTGATCCATGTCTCTGCAACATATAGTCACAATGACCTCGGTCTTATTAGTTCAGTTACTAAGTTGGCTTCGGGTCGCTTAAGCACCTGATAACTAATTTGGTTTAGATGAGGCATTTATGATGAATTTAGTAGATATGGGGCAAAACATCGCGATACCAAAACAGTTTCTATTCAGGTCGAACAACCCATTCGCTACCTGGGGTTCGCGCGTTTCGCGACGGCAGGTCCACAATCTGACGTGAGTCAATTAAACGTCGATTGGTACCTTGGACTTACTACCGCCATGCATTAGTATGGGTTAGAAGAAGACTTAATGGAATGACAGACTGCCCATTGTTGTTCTCTGGATGCTTGGACATAGGGTACATGAATGCGGAATAGTTCCACGGAAGCCTTCGCTTCTGCCCATTTTAGCGCCATGGGGGGATCTACTAAGTTAGCGTACAGCACAGTATCGCTGTAGCCAAGCGTTTCCGCTCACCCGATGGACGGGACGGCCCCGCATCAGCCTGAAGTACAACTCAAACAAGGATTATTTCTTTCACAAATCAAATCTATAGGCATTGAAACGGTTTCCCCGGTCCTTATTTTCTTCGGAAGTCAGGATCATCCATATTAATTATGTCCTGTAGCGTGTCTTATATTACCTACAAGGAATTTGGTCAGAGATCTAGGGCAATTCTATGTCTATTAAACTTTCTAGCACGGAACTTTGGTCTAGAAACCTTGTTTCATAGAGCTCACTGCCTGTGGCGGAGCACGAATTATCCCTTCGTCTGTCCTTTCTAGATGCTCAATTGTCACACTCAGGCTTTCAAGGCGGGAGCTATGATGGGGAGTCTCTACCCTTCGCCGTGGTATGGGGTCCTGTAACATACTGCTGGGTCTGCTGAATGGAAGCGGATGGTTCCGATCCATTTTATACCGACTCAGCTTATCTAGTGCGGTTTTGAAGTCGTCCAGAATGATCGTATCCGTGAAGCATTTGAAGATAAATGAAAACTTCCAGAAGGGGTTGACGTAACCGATCGGGATAACGGTGGTCACAGAAAGAATATCAATAATAAGAAAAATAATACTGAGAGACATGCTTAATAGCAAAAGGCCGAAACGGGGGGATACGCGGATGATTTCCAGAGGTGTAAACTCATAACGGTATTTTATATTCCAGAAAAGGTTGGTGGCCGTGAAGATCCACCAAGGATCACTAAAATGCATCAGTTAAATTGCTAATCGTCCCTTAGCAGCGACACTTACCGGCAAACGGCCTCAAGTGGTCGGGTTGAGACGAATAGGTGAGTATTAGGAGTATTGAAATAGGTGAAGTTGGCATAAATCTCGAGGACCCAGTAGGGCTGGACGAGTATGATAGTGCCGATATAAATTCGGTTATTTCGCTTCGAAAGAAAGGGCTTGTTTTTTATCCAGGCGATGACGTTATGCAGATTCCATGAGATGATGAGGAAAATAGCAGTCGAGGAAAGATACCATCCCCAGGTCGGAGGGTCGAAAAAGGTAAAGAAGCCATTTGGCATGGCCAGAAGGAGCTGTGCGTATTTGTGAGACAGTTATGTATAAATGCCATATCGATAAATACTCACTTCGATCAAAATAAGTTTGTGTAGCAATACGCCACGGCGCATATTAGCTAAGGTGATACCGATCATGATAATCAAAGCCCCAATCATGCAACCCTGTGACCAAGCTTCCAAGGTGAGCTTCGCTGGGCTCGAGGGCCATGCCTCAGGGACAGACATTGTGTCACAACAGGCTGATTCATAGGCAAGAGAGTGGTTCCACGGGCAGTCCGACGATAAGAAAGAAAAGAATGGCTCCAGGGTGGAGCCAGGGACTGATATAGAGATTAACGAGGCACAAACCATTGCTTTACCCCGCCTTTACTGAGATACTAGTCACTGGGTGTGGTTGCATTGCGTTCGTCTAGGGTGCATGTTCCAGCAGACCATTTGTCGGTAGACAGGTAGGGGCACACTGGTATCTTTTCTAGTAAAGACATAAACCGAGTCTAATGTTGCGAGAAACCAATCATCTCAGGCTATTCCAAGGAGCGGACCCATTCCCCCGAGGCTCTCGGGCCCTCCGCAATCCCACTAACAAATTGGAGATAGCCGTTGGCGCCACTGACGGCGAAAATGGTCAAGCTCAGCTGTACCAACCCCACGGTCTTGATTCCTGGTCTAATGCGTTGCCGTAATATCACTCTCCAGAACTGCACATGTCAAGATGATAAGCGAGATTGTAGAGCCAGTCAAGATTTGGTCCAGCAAATCTTTCTTCTTATGGACAAGTGTACAACGACCGTTGCGATGGTTACTGGGAGAAGAGCTGAGTCGAGCCTGAGCAAGTCGGGGATAGTGTTGGAGAAAATAATCTGGGCAACAAACTGGGTTCGTCCCCATTACCCCTTTACTAATCGCATTTGTTAGGAAAGGTTTAATATCTCTATGATAAAAATATTCGGATCTCCTTATTCGGAATTACTATTGATTTAGAACAAACGCCCAAATCCAATGTGTACCAAGTAGGGAGTACATGAACTGTCTGCTTCATTTGTGGAGAAGGCATGCGGAGAACTGTGACTAGACTCAAATGAGCTAGAGGTACAGTACGATACCCCAGATGCTTTATGCATGCACTGCATTGGTACAGTCTACAGGGAATATGGCGGGCGCTCTGTATTCTTTCCGGACTTCGGATGACTCGAAGTAGTAAAGATCAATGCATGATCTGATGTGCAATAGAGCTGTTCTGCAGGCATGGCGTCTTTCACCACCTATTATATGCGGACTAACTGTGCGGGCGTAATCCTGCCTAAGCACAACATGCTTACTCAAGAAACTAGTATGCTGTGTGTTGTGTCTGCTAGCAGGCTTCTGGAAGGTGAATGGAAGGTGAATAGACAACTTAATCACGCATCTAAGCGTAAGAGGCGTCAATTGCAACATTAAATCGAAGAACTATTGGCAGAGACAGAGCGCTATGCAGTGGAACCGTGTCGATCGAGCAAGCGAGCTTGATTTGGCTGTGCGGAGAAGGTACTTACGAATTGTGACGCTGCAGGTACTGTAACCTCCTTTTACCAACGTCGTCTGATGTCTGATGGGCTTCTGCTATGTAGGGAAGGTCAGTAAGTTTCGTCTATACCCAACGTGGCT
Source organism: Fusarium austroafricanum (assembly GCA_012932025.1). NCBI lineage: Eukaryota > Fungi > Ascomycota > Sordariomycetes > Hypocreales > Nectriaceae > Fusarium > Fusarium austroafricanum. Next base: position 88,348 of record JAADJG010000074.1, on the reverse strand, counting down.
TGACGCCTGTTGATCTTTGCCAGTTACAGACTCCCTATCAAAGAATTGCGCAGCATAGCTCAGCTCTAACAGCCAACAACCTATCCAACATCCGACATGTTGATGATATCCCCGGTTCCAAGTCCGATCAATCCTGCATTATTGTGGGCAAAGATGCATGATGAACAGTGATAGTCTTAGCTTCGGCGAAGCCGAAGCATTCTAGAAATGATGCAGGGCGGAAATCGCCCGGTTTCGCTGAGAAGGTGCTTATCTATGCAGACGCCATAACAATCCCTATGACCCAACAGATAACCTAATTCAGTTTCTCGTTCCAATAGGTCCAGGATTCGAGATAAGCCCTCCCAAAAATTCTCAACACCAGTAAACTAGAGTGTATCAGTGAATGACTTGGCAAACATGGGGGAGGAACAACTCCTACTCATGTTAACCTTTCCCGATACCATATGCGATCAAAGAATTTGACCAGGTCACCAATATTAGGCCGAACTTCAACTCAAGTACCTTCTTGATAGATCTTTAGGTGACGAAAATCTATAAGAGAGTGATTGTTCCCATAACAAATTGTCTCTGCATCAGTGACACCGACTCACAGTAATTAAAAATCTCCTCGTCTATCTTACCTTTCATCTCACCAGCGACTCAGTATCTCATTATTTTGAAGATGGGACTCCTCAGCAAATTGTCTCTTGCAAGGCCTCGTGATGACCCTGGCAAAGCATGGCCTGCCATCGCTGTCGGCTTCTTCGTTGCCTTTGGTGGTGTTCTCTTTGGGTTTGATACCTATCCTTTATCCCGTAAGCGCAAGCTAACAGACCTCTTCTGCAGCTATGACACTGGCACTATTGGTGGTATTCTTGCCATGCCTTACTGGCAGCGTGAATTCAGCACAGGCTTTGTTGATGCCGAAGGAAAGCCCAACATCAATTCTTCCCAAGAATCTGCCATCGTGTCTATTCTCTCCGCAGGCACCTTCTTCGGTGCGCTCGCCTCGCCTCTCTTGTCTGACTGGCTTGGTCGTCGCCCTGGTCTGATGATCTCGACTTGGGTCTTTAACCTTGGTGTTGTTTTGCACACTGTCGCGACCGACATCCCGCTATTTCTGGCAGGTCGTTTCTTTGCTGGCTTCGGTGTTGGCCTTATCTCTGCTACCAGTAAGGAGTTTGTACAACCTTGTGGTAACGCGGCTAACTCCCTCCAAGTTCCACTGTATCAGTCTGAAACAGCACCCAAATGGATCCGTGGTGCTATTGTTGGTTCCTATCAGTGGGCCATCACCATCGGCCTTCTTCTCGCCGCTGTTGTAAATAATGCAACTTCGAAACGTGACGATTCAGGGTCCTATCGAATCCCTATTGCATTGCAACTTGCTTGGTCTCTGATCCTCTTCTCTGGATTGCTCTTCCTCCCAGAAACTCCACGCTTTCTTGTTAAACAGAGCCAGATGGACAAGGCGGCAAAGGCTCTGAGCCGCCTTCGAAGATTACCGACTGAGTCCCCGGAAATCGTACACGAACTCAACGAGGTTCTAGCAAACCATGAGTTCGAGATGAGTCTTGGACAGTCTTCTTATCTCCAATGCTTCAAGCCACCCATGCTTAAGAGGCAACTCACGGGTATGGGCGTTCAGGCGCTACAGCAGCTTACAGGTGAGTTCACTACATGTTATTCCGTCTCTTTCGCAGCCTCAGGCAACTCCTGGCATGTATCGAACTAGTGCTGACTGTTCCTTAGGCATTAACTTTATCGTAAGTTAGATAAAGGCTCACTCTATCAAACTTGAAGTAGACTGACAGTCCTCCAGTTCTATTACGGCACCAAATACTTCCAAAACTCGGGCGTATCGAGCGGCTTTGTCATCTCTATGATCACTTCGGCAATCAATGTTGCATCAACAGTGCCTGGGATGTATGCCATCGACAAATGGGGACGCCGACCTATGCTGTTGTGGGGTGCCATTGGCATGACCATCTCTCAACTGATCGTCGCTGTCTGTGGCACTCTTTCTACCGGGCAACACGACAATGGTGATATTTTTATCAAGAACCTTGGTGGACAGCGGGCAGCTGTGGCCTTTGTTTGCATTTATATCTCGATTTTCGCATCTACCTGGGGCCCCCTCGTTTGGGTAGTGACGGGTGAGATCTTTCCACTCAAGACACGAGCTAAGTCCCTCAGCATTACGACTGCTACAAACTGGCTACTTAACTGGGCGCTGGCCTTTTCCACTCCTTACTTGGTCAACTATGGCGACGGAAATGCAAACTTGCAGTCCAAAATCTTCTTTGTGTGGTTTGGCTGCTGTTTTCTCGGCATTGCATTTGTTTGGTTCTTCATCTACGAAACAAAGGGTCTCAGTTTGGAGCAAGTTGATCAGCTCTACGAAGAAGTTAGTGTGGCTCGTAAGTCAGTTCACTGGGTCCCGTCCAACTCTTGGGAGAATCGACAAGATCGGGGTATCAAGGGCGAAGATAAAGTAGAGCTTGAGGAGATTGGTAAGTGAGGAGATCTTGGTGAAAAGGGTCTTTATGGCCGCAGTATGGCTAGCTAGAGCTGGCCTTTCTTTCTGGACGCAGCGGTGGTGCCTTGAATCCTCGTACAGTTACGGAAGAAGAGTGCAGAAGAATAGTAGCAACCTCTGAGAAAGTGTATATCTCTTTTAGTACTCCTTTAACCTAGCACCTCGAATAAGACCTTTCTCCCCAGCGTCTTGATTACTGTATGTGAACTCTATCTTATCAACGATTGGTAGGGATTTACGAAATCCAGCTACGATGTTTGTTTATACATAAGCACAAGAATAGAACTGTTCCAGGCGTAGTGAATTTTATCGAATAAAGAGGTTTTTTATCCAGACCCTTGAGCCATGCAGCTTGGTATGCCAACGGCATATGGAATCTCCCATATGAAGCAGCATGCCGATGCATTCTGACATCCCCGTTGGAACACCCAGTATAGTCTACCTTCTGGCGGATGGTTGTCCCAGAATTTGACGGTGAGCAACATAATTTGGCGAGTGGATGATTCATTTCACAAGACTTGCCACTTTGAGTGCAAAATATTAGCTGTCGATAAGTATTTTTTAAACAATTTCATCCGTATCAAGAAACTCGATGAAATGTATTCTTCCGCGACGCGCAAAAATCCCCAGTCCGGGCCGTTGAAAACTTTCCCAGGCATAAGCGACCGTAGTATTGTTGATATAGTTCTCGTCGAGAAATAGCTCTGCATTCGCAGTCTATTTCCTAATTTGTGGTTTACACGCGGTTGTAATCAATTACAAAGGTATAGACATAACCTCCCTTCACCTACTTATCCCGCCCTCTTAATAAGTTGCCTGCAGTTGATCAGGCGATATGTGCAGAGATCTTCAAACTTTAACTTTTGCGACTAATCCTTGTAGTACGTAGTAGAACAAAAGTAACTTTGACCTTCACACTTGACAAAGCGCTGTGGAAAAGGGCACACCTCCAACGTCTCTTAAAGGAGCTGTACCTTTGGTAACCATTGCATTCTATCGACTGATTTTCAAGGGTAAGTAAGCTTCAGTGGCTTATAGAGAATATATCAAGATGTCACATCACAACCACTGGCATCTAGAATCTCCTGTTGAACCCGATAGCAAGAGATTGAATGTTTCCAGCAAGTCTGGCGCGTTTCTGTGGGCACTATTACATTGGCACTGGCAGCTGTATCTTGAATGAAAACAGGTGCCTACATCATGGCTAAATCAGCCAGAGATGCATGATAGCTGGCGGCGATTCGGCACCCTGCGTTCCTGTATTGAACTTCAGTATCCAAAGAGACCTATTGTGTGTATTTGGGTGTTGGGTATCATTTATGACTGCTCTAAGCTTCTAACAAGTGGAAGGTCAACGTATTCTTAGATCCTACAATCTAATATACAGCCCACAGGGTCTGTGTCGCTCACCACTGGAAACTCTCCTCAAAATACTCAATACAGGGGAAACATTGCATCATCCTGGCCGCAACTGCGCATCTGCTCTCATCGGCCATCTTAGCGGGTCCGCTTGTGACTACCGCGATATTGCCCTTTCCTCTTGTATCGCAAGCTCTGTCAATAATGTCATCGACATTCAATCTTTTAGAACTCCACCTTGCGAGTTGGTTGATAGTTCCGTCACAGGTTCTGCTATTACGAGTATCCACGCCGGTCAGGTAGATATTGACCTCCACCTGGTCATTGCCAAGAATATGATTGAGCTCATTGCAAAGCACGTCGACAGCCAGGGCCGACTGACGTACTGCCCAGTGGATTTCGATTATAATGGGAGATGTTGTAAGCTTCTCGAGATACGACAGCGGAACCGCAATTCCGCTTCCTCCGACGATAAAGAGAACTTTGCTGAAGCGTTCCAGTGGCAATGTCTTTCCATAGGAACCATCGATGGCCACGCATACTGTTGCCGGTTTTGGCTGCTCTGCCTCGGCATAGTCTTTCAGCCGTGAAGTGAAGCTGTCGTATGGCCGAATCAAGAAGACCATTTCTCGGCCTGTTGCGCTTGTCTGTTCACCAGATGGTATCAACTCAATGCTCAGTAAAGGCGCGTCTTCCCCCAAAGGCTCGGTGGCATAAGTTCCAGGTCGCGATATCGATGCTACGGTAAACGGGTGACTCTCCCAAAAGTTCCACTTGTTCAATACCGAAAGATAGTAGAATGTTCCTGGCTGGATGTCGTAAAGACTTGATGACACTGGCACAGCAACGCGAATTATATGTGCATCTTCGTTGTATGTAACCCGTGCTTTCGTCTTCCAGAATTGGGGATTGAAGGCTATAACCCTAAGCCCGCGAATGACTCGATCCAATATCCAGATCAAGACTGGAATCCATACAAGTGGATCGTAGGCCCCACTGAATATAGAGACATGTCTAGTAGCCCGATTAGTTTGTGCGTTGAGACTTTGCTTTACAGAACGTACCCTAACATTGATATGAGAATCAGGATTGATAGGACGATGTGGGCTACGAGGAAGAACTCATAATTTTTACGCCTGACCCAAAAGAATGAAAAGAAAACCAATAAGCAGATGAAGATAGTTGCCTGTTTGGGGATTAGATACGCTTATTTTCAGGACTGGGGTCACTCACCAGCTCACCAGTCCACCAGAAGGTGAGTTTGAAGATTTGGCAGAAATACGTCCAGCCCCCACCTAAGAAGGTTAGCAAACGCACGCATCGAGGTATTGAGAGGCATCTTTTACGCTGAAGGATAATAATAGTATAACCGATCGAGTGGACCACGGCTTGTAATGTGGCGATCCGACCAACCCAACGATGGAAGTTGCTGTAAGTTTTGAAGTCCCAGCCTGTCAACCAGATGACAACATTATTCCTCATTCCGAACAACCATATCAAGGGAAAATTGGCAAACGAGAGGATTCCCATTCGGTCAGAGACGTGACGGAGTATTTGTGTCCATACAGAAGGGTAGCTTAGCATCCCTATGGTTAGCACGTCACGCCTTATCCAAGTATTGAAGCTGAGCAACACTTACTAGCCATATCCCTCAAATATCCAATACCCGTGTATACAGCATCCGATATTGATAAGCACGAACAGCGCTAAAGTCAGCGTCTGTATCCGTGGAGGCAAAGTACCCCAGCCCCCATAGTCCTGCACGCAACGCCGGCCCGAAGTCGCAGGTATAAGAAGGTTGCGCTTGAGCCACAAGCTTTTTTCGTCTCGATTGGAAAGGCGTTGTAACATAACTCGATTTGCAATACCCACTACAGCAATCACGGCCCAGAATAATCCCATTATCCAACCATAGTAGTAGTGGTAATCCCATACATACTTATGCGCTTCCTGTATTTACGTTTAGTAACAGGGTTCGTTAGCTCTAGAGGCAGGGACCACCAACGAGCGTTTTCACCCAAGTATCGTAATATGATTGCGATGGTAACATCATTACTTCAAATGTTCGATATCGCTCCGGGCTTGTGGCATTAAACCTAGTAAGGCCGGCAATCTCGCCGTCGGAAAGATTGCCGATCACATTGTGAGGGACAAGATAAGAACCGTTTATTGTTTGGCACGTCTGGTTCATTCTCGCTGACTCTGCTTGCCAAACATTGTCAGTGCAATGGATCTCCCAGCAGAGATGGAGCGATCGTTGGTAAAGGTGGCTGGTGCACTCCTGCACCGCAAAGAAAACACCCTTGGGAGCATCCGTAAATCGGAGGGTCCGAAACGTTTGCCGACAAGCCTTCCCGCATAGCCCCGAGGGTACTGAAGATGCAAAAACAGGAGAAGAACTGAAGATAATCGCAATGATGAAGCACACTGCGATCCTCACGCCCGGCGATAGCATCTTGGGTTTTGGTGAGGATGGCAACTCCAAGATGCTGATTATCGTGAGCGATCAAGCGGCTATAAGATAATCAGATAATCGCCTCCTCAGTGGGTCGCCGTCACGTGGTTGTCAGCTATTTCGGGACTTGGGTCCGGCTTGTTAAAAACAGCTAATTTATTCTTGGCATGGCTTGATCCTGGCTGGTACTGGAGCTTGTTGTGCTAGAGGAAGTAATAGTCAATCTACGAAAATGGCCAGGAAGGTACCATCACGATACATACAAATCGAAGTCACATCACAACTTTATACCGACGTCTTGTCAATAATACGAACTTGACTTTTCTCGTGCTTGTCAGCTGAGAGATGTCGTTATGTTATTAAGGTAGTAACTAAGGTTGGGTTTTAAGTAGTAAGATGTGTAGTGGGCAAGAAGAGACAGAACTGAGAATCCTCTTGAACAGCCTATCCTCATGGCCCGGATTGTTCGTGTCCAGACTTTTACAAATATGCTAAGAATGCCAAGACAGGCATGGTCTACTTGCGGTACAGAGCCGCCAACTTCTGCATGAAAGTCTTGGGCTCCTGCTGAGTAGAGGTTGCCTCTGTCGGTCCATTCTGGCCTGGCACGTCGACAACCTCGCCATCCAGACCCTTGTTGTTGACAGCGTTCTGCTGCTTGCCAAGGTAGTAGTTGGGCATGAAGAGAGAAGCAATGAGGGGAACGCAGGACAGGCAGATGGAGGCGATGGTGATATGACCGTTAACGATGGAATAGGCACGGATCGAGCCTTGACGGATGGGGTCAAAGAAGTCATACTTCTTGAGGGTCTTGATGTTTCCGTAGATCTTGGTAATAGTCTTGCTATCAACATTGGGCATCTCAGTATGCATCTGAGCAACCATCTCTTCGGTCCAGATGCTGGTAGCAATGGCACTACCAATACTGGATCCTAAAGTCGACCACAGGGTGATGATAGAGATAAGAGAGGCGATATCGTCGTGAGGGACCGACGCCTGAACACCGACTCGGGCACCAACGACGTTGAGGGAAGACAGACAGAAGATGAGCTGAGCTGCCACGAGACGGGCAGTGTCTTGAGTCATCATTCCATTGGGGCTGATAAGAAGGCCGTATCCAAGGATCCTGGCAGCGGCACCAAAGACCATGAGTCCTTTATAGCGATGAGAAACGCGGTGAACGAGTCCAACTATGGGGCCGACAATGCAGAGACCCATAGTGGTGATACCCAGGAAAATAGTCCACTGGTATGTAGTCCACTCCTTGATGATGAGAATGTAAGACGAGAAGTAGGTGTTGCGGACCGAAGAAGCCATCTGGTTGAAGATATGAATGACGACACCGGCGATGAAAGCGCGGTTGTAGAGAATGCGCTTGGTCATCATGGGCTTGGGAGCCAGGAACTTCTCAAACAGACCAAACAGGATAAGGACGACGAAGCCGATGACGATCATGGCGATCATGCTGGGGTTGTTCCATCCGCCCTTTGCGCTCTTAGCCAAGGTGATGGGCAGCAGGATGAGAGAGAATGCGAAGCCGAGGAGGATAAGACCAATAATATCGATATCGATCAGACCTCGATAGGCAAGCTTGGCCCAGTAGGTGAAGTTCTTGGGCGTAGCCTCGGAGCGACCCATTCGGACATCCTTGGAGTCAGCCATGGTGACCATCCCAGCCTTCTCACCACGGCGCTGCATGGTGTAAAGAGTGAGGATAGCAGGGACGAGGAGAACAGGGACAAGAATGGCGAACATGCCCAGACCCCATCGCCAGTCTTCGTAGAAGCCATCAGCAATGAAACCATTGACTGGGACCGTGACGATGAAAGGCAGAGAAAGGCAAGCACTGAAGAAGCCTCGCCATTCAAGCGGAGTCAAATCAGCGACAATGATATCGCTGAGAAGATCAAGACCCGACTTGCCGACCGAGGTGAAGCAGATGCCGACGGTGTAGGACGTGAAGCCCTTGGCACTGGCCGCGACAGCAAAGCCAACAGCGTAGAAGATGAGAACAACAACATAAGTAGTCGGCCGTGAGGTAATATCAGCCAGCTTTCCAATAAAGGGCTTGCTGATAGCACGAATAATCTGACCGGCCGTGTTGACAGTACCAAGCTGGCTGTGAACACCAAAGGTCGAGGCCGCCAAAGTGCCAAAAATGGTGGTGGTGATACCCATGTCCAGAGCGTACGCAAACATGGTCAGGCCAATGGAGATACCCAAGAGCCAGAGCAAGATCTTGCCCTTCTTTCCAGACTGATAAAGCACCTTGTTGAAGGCCTCGACTCTTCCAACACCAATTTCCTTGTGGCTATCATCGTCGGAGACGGGTGAGTTGGACGCGTCGTAGTCCTTCTTTTCGCTGAGCTCGAACATCTCAGGCGATCTGTTGCTGGTGGTGGTGGTGGTGTTTTGGGCGGGGGCTTCAGCGCCGTCAGGCTGCTGCTTTGGCGTCGACATGTTTGGCAGTGAATTGAGCTGCAAAACACTCCGAGATGGGAAATCAAGGTTGCATTAAAGGAAGAGAAGACGCGAAGATAAATCAGATAAAGAAGGAGGAGCAAAAGTCTTCTAGTTGCAGCGGTAGTGTCGCCTGGCCTGACTTTTTTTTTTCACTGAATCACCTTAAAGACGGGTTGGTCGCCTCCATTTGCAGAAGAAGCGACAGAACCGACAGACAGTGTGCAAGTGCAGTGCAGGCAAGGTACCGAAACAGAAGGGAAAATTACAGGGCCCCTCGTTCGCCGGTGGTCGGCTCGGTCGACCTTGGGCGATTATGCCGTTATAGTGCTGATGCGAGGGTTTGGGTGGGGAGTTAGTGGGCGAGCCAGCAAAAGAACAGGTGAGCCTTTTTTTGCTGGTCCAAGAAAAAATATCAGATCTTGTTCATCTCCACTCGTGTTGGTTGGTAGCTGCATCGGGCCAAGATTATCAACGGGGGGGCATCTAATCAGATGATCGAGTGCAGTAGGGATCCGCCGTAGCGTGGGATGAGGGCGAAGATCTCTACTGTTTTCAGGATAGAGCACAGTGTATCACAGCAACACTTCAGACAGTAGAATACAATCCTGGACCAAATTCCAAGAATAGGGAACTTGGCCGAAGCTTCACAGGCGTTGGTTGGCTTGTCGCGTGAGGCAAAGTTTTCTTGATATATCAGGGGTAGGGAGGGTGTTATCAATCAATCACAAGCCAAGACATCACGATTGGTAGAGTGCTCCCAGCCTGGCCAATTGCTTGTCCATCATGAAGATCTCCTCCGTTACTTCCCGATATGACAGGTTTAAACTTAGAATGAGGCTATTTCAGCGTTGAAAAGCTTGTCTTGGCTCGTGATGGTTTTGCCCAGAAATAGCTAACGGACTTGGCTTTACCTAAATTTGAGGCCATTCATACCGGTGAGCACCGAGGACTTGGCACCGGTGGTGATGTATCCTTCGTTCATGTAGTATCGAAGGGTCATCTTGGCAATTGCCGATCACCACCATATCAATCTGCTGCACGTAATCAGGCTTTTTATCCCATCATTAGCATTAGATCTTATCAATCTTGATCTCCGTTGTCGCAGTTGACCTCACTCTACTAGAAAATTTATGCAGTCCTAGAGTATTAATAGTGAATTAAATAGTGTTTGAGTTATGAATATTCTATGGGTATGAACTGAAGGTTTTCTAACTATGCTAGTAATAAAATGCTATGCTTAAATGGAAATCTTTGCTGCATCACACAAGGACCTGAAGACACTGCCTGGGTTGGCATATAGCTCGGAAATAGTGTCAAACTCAACCACTCTCCCACTATCCATCACGACAACCTTGTCGCAAGTAGCCACAATCGTGTCAAGTCTGTGGGCCACAGTGAGAACAGTTGCATCCCCAACAACCTCATTCAACATGGCCTGAAGCTTTGCATCGGCCCTTCCATCAATGGACGCTGTTGCCTCGTCCAGGATAACAATTCTCGATCTACGAACGAGTGCACGGGCAATAGATATGAGAGACCTTTGTCCTTGGGAGATGTTGGAGCCGTTTTCCTTGACTTCCGAATCCAGGTTCAAGCTTGGACCTTCACTTCCAGAGTCAGTGTCGCGTTTTTCGTCTCCAACGGTCTCTTTCTCTTGATCATTCGAAGATTGGCAAAGCCCGACTCGGTCCAAACATTTCTGGAGCCATGCGTCGTCATATTGTTGGAAGGGATCGAGGTTGTAGCGGATGGTCCCAGCGAGAAGGACAGCATCTTGGCTGATGACGGAGAGGTTGGATCGAAGGAGATGGAGGCCAACAGTGTGAATGTCAACCCCATCGATGAGAATTCGACCACTTGTAGGTTCGGTGATTCGTAGCAACGCAGATATTACTAGTAAATATGTTAGTAGCCTGAGCTCCGAGTAGAATTCTTTGCGTGGCACTTACAGGTAGTCTTTCCAGCACCAGTACGGCCAACAATGCCGACCTTTTCTCCAGCCTTGATATCTAGGTTGATGTCCTTGAGTGCAGGTTCCAGGCCAGGCCGGTGGCTCAAAGTAAAGGACTGAAACTGAACGTGGCCAGCATCTGGCCACTGACGAGACTTCAAACTCTTGTCAACCTTCTCGACGTGATGCTCGGGCTCCTGTTCAATGTTGTAGGCGTAATGAAGCATTCGCTCCACAGAGTTCATGTTGTTCTCAATCTCGGCGCTTTGGCGAATCATGTTTCCAAATACAGCCTGAGCTGTGACGATGTAGGACAGAACTACACCACCAGACGAGGGATCGATGGTGCCGCGAAGCCCAACTACAAGTAAACCAGCAGCTAAAACGAGGGTTGCACCACAAAGATCCAGACGTAGATTTAGCCAGCGCTGACAAGCAACAGACAACCAGTACGCGGTGTTTTCAGTGTCGATCTTGCGCGCGTTATCATCGACAAAACGTGGGACGGCGCCAAAGGCTTTGAGAGTTGGAAGACCGGAGAGAGACTCGCCAAAATGCTCATAAATGCGACTTCGGAGCAAGTTGTTGAGGCGTCGTAACTCCCGAGAAGAAGGCCGGTAGTACATGCCTGTCCAAGTATAGATAAGCAACAACGCAGCTGCAATAGCCAAAAAGGCTGGAACAATGATGCTGACGACGATGATGGTGCCCAGAACTTGCACAAATGTTGAGATGAAGAGTCTGAGCGTCTCGCCTACCACGTTATCCACTGCATCAACATCTTTACTGAACCGATGTGTGATACGACCTTGAGGAGTAGTGTCGAAGAAGGCCACAGGTGCAAGGAGAACCTTTGACATGGATGCGTGATGAAGCTTGTTGGAGCACCAAAAGCAGAACAATGCAAACGTAGCGCTCATACAGAAAAGACCAAGGGACTGCCCAGCTCCGAAAGCGGCGTATCCTCCCATGTAGGCATCTTCAGAGATAGCGGTATACTGGTTCTTTTGCCACCAGCTGAGCCAGAGTGGCGAGACAACACTGGTTCCTTGGTAGATAGCGATAGAGAGAATGAGAAGAGGGCCGGTGATCCAAGCGTTGCCGAACTGTGCGTAGCGAATGTAGGTTCGGCTGCTGACAGATCCAACGACTCTCTCTTCAGTCTGCATAACCTCTTTACCACGAGCCTGGGCCGTATTCTTACTCTTGGGATCTGCCTTGGTTGCGTCCGTTGGTGGTTCCTTTTTGTCATCCGAAGCCATCTCGGAATCGCTGCTGTCTGCTGTCTCAGAGCCTGAGTCCGAGTCCAGCACCAGAGGCGAGGAGCCTGCGAATTTCGAGAAAGCACCATTCTGGCTAGACAGCTGCTCATATGAACCTTGTTCGACGATTCGACCCTTTTCCATGTAGACGATGTGATCGGCCTGTCTAGCAAATGGAATAGAGTGTGTGACAAGAACAATGGTACCCTCATTGTTTCGTCGGGCTTGATTCACAACCATGTCAAAAACACGAGCACCGACATGAGCGTCCAGGGCAGAGAAGCAGTCGTCGAGGAAGAGAAGTGGGCTTCTACCATAGATAGCTCTGGCAAGACTGATTCGTTGCTTCTGGCCACCTGATAGCGAAACGCCATTTTCGCCAACAACAGTCATGTCACCGTCCGGCAAAGCTTTCATATCTTGGTGCAGACAGCATCTGGTAAGAACCTCATCATACCACGCAAGGTCAAGCGGTCTACCGAATACAATATTCTCACGAACCGTTTCGCTGAGAAGCCAAGCAGTTTGGGGTGCCAGAGCTATCTGAGATGACGAAGTTGTGAGACTCAGCTGATAAGAGCGTGCTTGGATAAGCTGCATATCTCCAAGAAGTGCCTTGAGAACTGATGTTTTTCCTGATGCAACAGCTCCAACGATACAGACAAGTTGGTTGCGTTTAACCAAAAGTGAGTCAATCCATAGTCTCTGACTTTGGCTAGCAGGAGCATTACTCTCTGTTTGTTCAGGAGCAGCCTCCTTCTCTTCATCCGCAGCCAGGAGTTTCGCATCATCGTGATAGGCGAAAGTGGCGTCTTCAACCTGAACCACAACATCAGATGACTGCGTTCCGTCTTCGGAATATCCAAAGGTAGTTTGAGGTTCATTCTCAGGAGACTTGGGGTCTGCATCAGATGCAAGCATAAACAAAGCCAGTCGTTCGAGTGCAGCTCGAGCATCTGCAACCGCAGAAAGGGCGGTAGGCAGAGCCATCAAAGGCGTTCTCAATAGCATGAAATATGCAAGTGCAGAGAATACGACGCCAGCGTTCATGCCATTCTTGCTTGTCGCTCCATAGCAAACAATACTGACGACTGAAGCAAGTGTAGGTGCTGTATAAGAGACGGCAGTGTTGAGAGCCCTTAGAAGCATTCGCTTTCGAATGTAGACGACCTCGTCAGACCTCAGCTTCCCAATCTTGGAAAGCAAACTCTCCTCATATGCATTTGTCTTGACTAGGCGGATCGCTGCCACGGCCTCAACTACAGCCTTAACTCGGGCGTCGGTGAATGGCATACTTCCTCGTCGAAGTCGAAGTAAGCGGCCCATCATGTAGGACTGAAGAGGGTACAACAATGCAAGCAGACCAAATCCTGGTAATGCGCTGTATCCCATCGTCCAGACGGTCAAGGCGAAACAGAGCAACATCTGGAAGATACTAGTCCACGCAACGTGGAAGTAGCCACAGCAAAAGTCGATTCGCGTCACATCAGCGCTGATCAGACTCATGAGCTTTCCTGTCCCGAGGCCATGCTTGAGCTTGGCCTTCTCGCTGAGCTGAGTGGTTGCCCTTCGATAAATAACATGCATGAGAGCACCACGGAGCAAGATTCCGGTAGTGTAAGAGCGATAGAAGCCATGGACGTTGGACGTGACTGAAAAGACGAGAAGAAGGAATAAGCCGACAACATAGCCAAAGCCTGAACGTAAACCTTGTTGAGACGAGTCGGACAGGGTGGCGATGAGAAATCTGATCAGAAGAGGCGATACTATTTGCGAGAGGTCTCCAGCCAATTTGAAGAGTCCGCCGAGCCAGAACCATTTGAAGCAGACGTCATTGAGAGCCAAAGTCAAGACAGTGGTATCTGTTGTATGTCTCGCCCAGAATGGCCTCCATGAAAGTGGATTTGATGAGGTACCTGGCTCTCTGCTGCGATTCGTTGCAAGTCTTGCAGCCCAGGCTTCTTCAAGTCGATTTGCGTGGTCTTCAGCCAGTCTGTTGCTGGGCATATCATACAAGTCATCGGCCTGGAGAGGTCTTGTATAACCGGTCCGCAAAAGACGTCCCAGCCAGTTGAAGGTCAATATGGACAGCCAATTTGCCTTTGACTCTGGAAGGGGCAGTTTGTCTTCAGGTCTGATGTTGTTTTGATCCTCGATATTGCCAGGTGCTGGGGATGACTTGGGTGCCGTGAGCCTCTGCTCTATCGGTTTGGCTGATAAAAGCGGTACTCTTCTGTACCACTTCCTCGGCGGGAAGCTTTTCCCGTCGTTTGTTGCCATGATGGATGGGATCAGACTTTCTTGTCGTCGAAACAAGCCATGACAGGCATAAAGTGCTTGTCTTGGTAGCTCTGCCACCAAAGTTCCAGGCTGGCTGGCTGTCTTGCCCAGGCCCAGTACCCGCCTAATGCTTGTAGGTCCGTATTCGGAGGGATCTTCCAAATGGACTCTAAAAACTGTGCGGGTCCTCTACGGCCAAGGGGTGCGAAGATCAGTAATGACTCCACTCAGGGTTACATCAGGAGCAGTACCCAGCAAGGGGGTCACAGTGGATGAAAAAAAGCGGAAAACACTTCACCGTGACGCCTATCACCTTCCATAAGCCGTTAAATGAAATTTTCCCTGTTGATTCTGCCAGTGAAAACACGTTGTCGCGCTATTTTGTACTAAGTGGATTCAAAGCAATAAGCTTACGTTCGGATTCCTTGTGCAGATTAACGCTGGCATGCTTTTACTCTCATTTTACTCCGATAAGGCGAAATAAATGCCGATCTCCACGCGGTTTAGAGCTAATTATGCATGATATGCTAAGAATTGACCTATCAGATTCGGCATGTGGAAGACGGCTCGGTGCAGTGAAACAAGCATAAAATTTTAGTGACCTATGACGTTGCCGGTTGTTTGCAGGACGGTTTCTAGACCGAGGAGCCAGGTCGGCCGGTTTCCAGCACCGGCAGCGCCCACAAGTGCCTCATGGAACAAACAAGTTGTAAGCGGAATCGGAGTTCCGTAAAGGTCTCAATCTTAGAAGCCTCCCGAGTCTCATTGAGACGTCAGTGGTTGAGGATAATGCATGTGAGAGTGACTGTCGCTTGGGTCTCGTTAAACTACCCTGTATTGAATCCTCTGGGGCACGCATGTCACGTAAGGAACTGCCTATTAGCACATCTGATTTAGATATGAATGAAACGTAGAAGGTAGACTAGCTACTGTTTTGAGCATGATCGTCGGGGCGGGCTGACCAAACAGAGTGAAGGTAATTTGTATTAAAACTCTTGGGTCTCATCCCGAAATCGATCAACATAATAACACTTGAACTTTCGTGAATCTAACTACCTGTTACTTGTCAATAAACGTTTCTTTCTTTTATCTGCAAGTCTAATTTAATACCTTATTTTTTATTTGCATTTTAACTAATTGAAGACATCAGATACATACTACTAGCTCACTCAATATGACCGCGGACCACGTCACTCCCGTTGCTCCCCCACGCAACCCGACGCCACCAAAAGAAGCTTGGGACCCTTCCAAAGAAACGTCCTTTAGACTCCCCGACGGCGAAACCAACATCTGGATTGCCAATACTGGCCATGGAGAGGGAAGTGACTACCTCGTTGGATCTGGTGATACTACATTGGCGCGATGGTCAATGGACGGTCGAGAGACTAGAGTATCACCAGTCATGGTCAACGATGACAGAGCTCAATTCGGCCCAATCTATGAACTCGAGATCTTGAACTCAGACGTCGCTGATCCTCGATCGCCCTTTGCATCTCACGGCAAACAACAGGATATCGCATTGACTTGGGCTTCAGTATACGCTCTGTGGCTTCACCCAGATCACAGAGACGATGACCTCATCGCCATCTCGGTCGACAGCGAACGAATTGGCGAATACATTAGATGCACTGGCCTGGGAGTATTGTCGCCTTACTCGCCGACAGCGACTCCCCGAGAGACCATCTACTGGCTATCTCACGACGCGTTCTGGCAAGGCGCTGGAGCACCAGACTCACAGCATTGGCTCCAATCGCGACCTGAGGTGACAGCATTCCCAGGCTTCAATGGCACAATGGGTGTTTTCGCCAGTCAATTGGGCTTCACGCGCAATGGAAACGTCTGCACCGTTCACCCAGTCCGGCCTCCCAAGCCCAAGCCAGGCACCGTCATTTACTCCCGCTACATCGTTGAGCTCGGTCAACAGCTACGCATTCGACACATCGACGCCTCCAACCCCGTGCATTTTGAGACATACAAGCGATGGCAAAACTCGGACAGAGTGAACAAGGCATGGAAAGAGCGTGGACCAGACGAGCATCACCGGGCTTACTTGGCCAAGCAACTGGAGGACCCCCATACCATGTCATGCGTGTTTGAGTGGGACGGTGAGCTGGCAGGCTACACCGAGATTGGATGGGTCAAGGAAGACAACGCAGCATGCTTTTTCGGGTCAAACTGCAATATTGTGGTGGGCGAACATGACCAAAACTCGCACATTTTGGTGGGTGAAGAGCGGTTCCGTGGTGGGAAAAGGTACCAGGCTGTGGCGACGTCGATCAAGCACTGCTGCTTCCTGCGCGATCCTCGCACTAAGCAAGTCGTAGCCGAGCCAGAGTATGACCTGAACCATGTCCAGATCCAGGACAGGTTTTTGCCGCAGGAGAGGAAGAAGCGTTTCCACCTACCGCACAAGACAGCCATGCTGTTCGCCCTGCAGCGTGAGCGATTTTTCCAGGAGGCTCATTTTGTGTAGGCAAGGTTATGGAGTGCATAACGGTGGGCATTGGCTTGTAGATCGACAGACCGGATCCTGAAAAAACTGAGACATTCTGACCAAAGTACATTGCATACATACCCTAAAGGAGTGACAATTTTCATGACGTAACTTCGTATTGATCCTGATGAGTGCTCGCTCGTGTTGAACAGAATTATCTGATGCCGCTATCACCATTGTAGCTAAGATCATCGGAGAATACGTAACAGCATTTAAGGTTGGTTGGTTGCATTGGGCCCCGGGCCTAACCGAACTCTGTTTTTCTCACTGTGCGAGCGTAATAATCAATCAATCAATCAATCAATCTTATCAGATCATCAACCCCCACTTTCTGACTCCCACCGAAATGAATAATGGGGCGTGGTGAGAAAACAGGGTTCGGACGTTTCACCCATTATGGACACTGTAAATGCCTACCGTTTTGGGGATCCATTTGCCGTGATACACTGTGCCCGAACAAAGTTTCTAGCTTCGTTAGGGTGGACATCGTCATCAGTGTGGTTCAATGCCATCCTAAGATTACTGGGCGATACCGGCATATTTGCCTTGATGCTTTGTGACGAGTATTGCATAATATCTGTGTTTGGCGGATCATCACCCAAACGCTACTGTAAAGCATCGCGACTCACGGTTTGTTAGACGTACAGTACCTGTTGGCGTGAGACAAGGATACTACCAACACCATGGACAGCGCACCGTCTACAACACGGCCTCCTATCACGCAGCTTCGGCCACTGCATACATACCAGCAATCAACGGAGACATCACAGTCTGCTGGAACTGATACTCAACTATTGCATTGGCTTAGCTCTCTACAGCTAAGACCCGATCAAGATACCATTATCAAAGCGTTCGTGAAGCTCGTGTCTCGCCTCATTATTCTTGACGATGGGGAAACTTTCTGCGTTCAGGACACCAAGAGAGGCGGGTTCATCTTGGCTCGATATTCGAGCTTGGGAAACGATGAAATTGATAATCTTCACTTCGTCGAATCCAAGGATCAAATCATTCCATCCGATTTCTCCATTGGCCCTGGAAAGGTGAGCTAAGTCTCAGAAACATAGCCACGAAACATATACTAACCATTTTATTAGGCTCTGCAGCTTCACATTGGAGAAGGGAGTGAGGCGCGGCTGACAGCCAATGGAAATATTATCCCTGAAGCTGCTCTGGACGCTCTAGGCTGCATGCTAGACGACATCATTCTTGGGCTACAGAATGGACAAAGTAGAGACTCTAAGTGGTCTCATCCTTCTGTGCTCAACTTTCCACCCAAGTCTGGCCCTCTATCACTACTTGACCAAGACCAGACTCACTCGACATCCCTCTTGCATCACTGGTTTGAGCAGCGTGCGGCTGAGAGTCCAGAAAGAATAGCCCTTGAGTACTTGACCAAGCTTGACAACGGCAGCCGTACTCATCTCACGTACCGGCAGGCATCCAATGCCGCTACGCAACTGGCAATCAGGCTTCTCGAAGTATGTGCAGCATCAGAACAGCCTTTCAAGACGGTTGCCATTCTTATCGGGCCCTGCCCAGAACTCTACATCTCCTATTTGGCGGCTCTGAAGGCGGGAGTGCCCTTCTGTCCCATCGCTATGGATGCGCCCAAGGAGAGAAAGGAGGCATTGATGGCAGATCTGAAGCCGTCTGCTCTGCTTACGACATCAGCTTTGATGGAATCAGCGTCATGGTCTTCTATGGGAGTTCCTTCGACAATAACCATTGATACCACTCCATTCCTCAAAGACTGTAACACCGAACCAACAACACAGCTAGTGCCACCATCAATCAGCAAGACAGACATAGCTTACATCCTCTATACATCAGGAACCACTGGCTTGCCCAAGGGCGTGGCTGTCAGCCATCTCTCTGCGTCATGCACCATCTCCGCTCTGAGCGCTCACTATGGTTTCCCTGTGCCATCTCGAGGATCTAAACCTGTCAGATGGTTCCAGGGTGCTGCTCCAACATTTGACATCTCGCTCTTTGAAATCTTCTGGACTCTCGGCACAGGCTCTACTCTCTGTTGTGCTCCTCGAGAGCTCACCCTCCAGAACATCGATCAAGTTATTACAACCTTGGAAGCTGATATTACCAACATCACGCCCAGCTTTGCCAGTCTACTCGATCCGTCATCAATCCGTGGGTTGATGGTCGGTGGTGAAACATTGAATGCTCGACTATTGCAGGACTTTGCTCCGTACAATCCGGCTGCAGACGAAGAGCTTAGCAATGCGCCAAGAGGCATCTACAACGGATACGGGCCTACTGAGACAGCTATATACTGTATTGCGCAGCGAAATGTCCCTCAAGGCCAACGAGGATCTGTTATTGGAACACCACTAGCGACCTGTGGTGTTCTAATCATCGAAGACCAGTCCCAAGAACGCAAGAGTCTCAAGCCGGTTCCGATGGGTGCTGTTGGAGAGCTTGTTATCACCGGTCCTCAAGTCAGCAAGGTTGGCTACTTGAACCGACCAGATGAGACGGAAACTGCTTTCATCGATGACTCAAATTGGGGCCGAGCTTACAAAACTGGGGATAGAGCAAGAATTGTTTGGGACCCCAGTGGTTCGCCCGTCGTCGAGTTTCTGGGCAGATTGTCTGATGACCAGGTAAAGCTCAGTGGACGACGTGTTGAACTGAGCGAGATTGAGAGCATTCTAGCCAGCAAAGTTGAGGGCGTCAGAGAGACTCTATCTTGCGTATGGAATCAGGGCACCCAATCAGGCTCCGAAAAGATTGTTAGTCTGGTTGTCGTCGAGCCTCACCAGAGCTTCGAGTCTGTTCACCAGAAGTGCGTCGAGATCTCACAACAACATCTCCCCGATTACATGCGGCCTTTCAAGATCTTGAAGGTCGATGCCCTCCCAAGATCTGCTTCCGGAAAAGCAGATCGCAGAGCGGCTTTAAAATTGGTCAGCGAGAGGTCGAAGGTTGAGCTTGAGAACCAAGACCCTCTACTTGATGAGCCTTCACTGAATGTCGAGCCTCTGGCAGACCCAGAGGATGCAGAATTGGAGGAAGAACTTCTTTGTATAGTGAGAAGCGCTCTCAACGATGGCTCGTCTTCAGATCCCGCCGTAGCAGCTAATACAGCACTTTCCGAAGCAGGTATTGACAGTCTCCGAGCAATGAGAATCCTGCGAGATATCCGAAAGCGTTGGCCAAGCTCCGAGAACCCCAATATCCAACCATCACTGTCGTTGCTACTTGACAGCAACGCGACTGTTCGGTCAGTCTTCTTCCCTAGTAACCAGGAAACACTTTCTTCGAAAGCCAGCACGAAAGACGAGCTTGAGGCATTTTCGGCCAGGCATATATCGGAGGCTCTTGACAAATTGAAACTCACCAACGAGTCAGACATCGAGATGATACTTCCAACCACAAGCACACAGAGCCAGTTGGCAGTGAGTTTCGCTATGGATAAGCGCAACTACATCAGCCATACCGCATTGAGACTCAAGCCCGATGTCTCAGTATCGGCTCTCAAGGCGGCTGTTGAGGTGACGCTTTCAAGAAATGCCATCTACCGATGCGCGATGCTTCCTTGCGACGATGAGACTTCCCCATTCCTTCAGGTCATCTTGACGCCAGAAGCCAGGGACAAAGTGATGGGCGACTCCAGCAGGGTTGTACACCAAAAAGCCAGTGCAGACAGAATCTCAGGCGATATACAAACTTGGCTGCACTCGGCGGAAGAGGGTCTTAGTTTTGAGTCTCATAAGCTGTACCGTGTGCAAGTCATCGAACCAGAGGAGCCTGAGAGCAGTGCACTCTTGATCATCAGCGCTGCTCATTGCATCTGCGACGGCCCGTCACTCGAAGTGTTGATGAGTGACATCGCTCGACAATATGCAGGGCTTGAACCGCTGCCACGCCAGGGAGTCTATGACTCAGTCCTCGAATGGGCATCCAACGTCAACGCGGAGACAGACCAGAAATGGCAGAAGGTGTTGGACGGTTGGGAAACGGAACCACTTGGAGCCATCAGTGGCAACAACGTCAAACCATCCCCAGCCGGAAGTGGTCGTCAACACGCCATGGTTCAATACGAGAGTGCAATTCCTTGGAAGACTCTTGAGGCCAAGAGCAGAGCGCTGGGGGCTTCTCCATTGACGATCCTCCAGGCTGCATGGGCTATGCTTTTGCATATTATGTCAGAGGCAGACACTGATGATGTGACGTTTGGCAGCGTTCTATCAGGACATGACCAGTTCGTGCACGCACCGACCTTCTCCGTGGTGCCTTGTCGGGTGGCTTTGCCTGAAACACAAACTCTCAACCAGCTCGTCACTAGCCTGATGGATCATTCAAGGTTTGCGCAGAGCCACAGGCATGCATCTTTCGGCATCTTCAAGACCCTTCCATACAACACTGCTCTAGCATTACAGTCATATCCTGCGCCTGACGATGAGAGCACAGTCCCGTCGCTTTGGACTGAGATTTCCAACCCTGCTATACGTTATGACTTTGCCATGTTCGCTGAGGTCTTTCCCACAAATCCCAACTCTCCAGACAGGAATGGGAAGTTCGATGATGTCGTGTTCAAGTTGACGTATCGTGAGGAGACGTTCTCAGCACCGTCTGCAACATGCATCGTCAAGCAATTTGAGGCACTCACTGAGACTATCCTTGGGTCGTTTCCAGATGATCTAGTACAGGCCTTGCCTGCGCGTATTGACCGCAGCTTGCTGTCTGCGGAGGGAACGATCCCCGTTGAAGAAGAAGGCCTAGACGATCAGGCCCAAGCTGTTTGCGACGGAGCTCAACTACTCCATGCGCAATTCGAGGACCAAGCTGCATCAACTCCTGATCTGTTGGCTCTGAGTTTCTACTCTTCTCTTGACTCTGCTCCCGTAGAGCTAAGCTATGCTGAACTTGATGCAAGAGCCAATGGGCTGGCAAACATCCTACGGGAACAAGACATCGACATTATCCCAATCTGTCTTGAACGAAGTATTGAGCTGTACGTGGCAGTCTTGGCTATTCTCAAAGCCGGGTCTGCCTGGTGTCCCATCGACACTACATCGCCAGTGCAGAGGCGAACATCGCTTATTGCTCGAGCGCAGAGCAAAGTGCTCCTTACGACAACAGAATCACTACCTCTCGTGGAGCCCTGTCTCGCCCAAGACGCGTTGAAGGACGTTCAGGTTATTCTTGTTGACAAGTACAACGATCACAAGACATCAATCAGATCCAACCCTCGAAACAGTGTCTCCAAGATCACAGGAAGGGATCTGGCTTATCTGCTGTGGACTTCAGGAACTACGGGTGAGCCCAAGGGTGTCATGATCCAGCACAGCGCTGCAGCCCAGGCTATGCGCGATCTTCAAGTCCTTGTTGAACACGATGATCGTGAGCAAGTTCGCACCCTGCAACTCTCGGCTTACAGTTTCGATGTGTTCGTTCAAGACCTCTTTTACACCTGGGGTTTGGCAGGCAGCGTTATCAGTGGTACAAGAGAACTGGTTCTCGGCACATTTACTGAGTTCATCTGGAAGTCTCGCCCTACCCATGCTCATCTTACCCCCTCGTTTGGAGCAAGTATTGCAGTTCAGGAGCTCAAGGGTTCAACCCTCCAGTATGTCACCTTCATCGGCGAAAAGCTCACAGAAGATGTTGCCGAGGCATGGGCTGACCCTGAGATCACCACTCGTGCCTACAACACGTATGGTCCGGCTGAAAACGCAGTCGTCTCTACTATGCGACAGTTCTTCGGAAAGAGTCGAGACACTGCCAAAGCTGCGAATGTGGGCTTTCCTCTGGATCACTGCACGGCATATGTCGTACGCGAGGTCGAGACTCCACAGGGGTCCAAGCGATGGGAGCTGGTCCCACGATATGGAGTTGGTGAACTAGCCTTGGGTGGTGCACAGGTCGGTAAAGGTTATCTTGCAAATGAAGCGAAGACCACCAAAGCCTTCATCCAAGGTGGTCCTGGTATCAACGAGCGCATCTATCTCACAGGAGATCTTGTGCGGCTGAACGATCATGGCTTCGAGTTCCTTGGCCGCAATGATGACCTTGTCAAGATCACTGGTATTCGTATCGAGTTGAGTGAGATCAGTGCTGCCGTTGCAAGCCTCAAGGATGACGATGCAGCGGTCGAGCATGTCGAGACATTGTATCTACAACGTCCGGGCGCTCCGGCTGGCAACAACAACAAGGTCGTAGTTACATTTGTGTCAGTCAAGACTGGCGATATCGACACCGGAAAGATCAGATCTCAGGTGTTCAAGAGGGCCAAGGATCTTTTACCTGCGTACATGGTGCCCGGACACGTCGTTGTTTTGGATACGACCATGCCCAGAACGGCATCCAACAAGGTTGATCGCAAGGCACTCCAGGCAATCTACGCCGAGTCAGATCTAAATGTCTTGGCTGGAAGAGAAGATTCAACACAGCCCCACGGAGCAGGTCAACGGGCCAAGCAAGGGTGGACAAAGGAGCGGCTTACCATTCTTCTGACTATCGCCACGCACTTCAACATCCCAACCGAGAACCTGTCTCCAGAGGACAGTCTCGCTGGTCTGGGTCTGAGTTCACTGCAAGTTACTAAGTTGGCTTGGTTGCTAAGAAAAGAACTTCAATGCCAAGTTGGCGTTCTTGATCTCATGAGATGTGAATCTCTTGGTGAATTGGTTGATGTCACACTGAGCCGAATGCCAAAGAAGGAGGAACAAGCACAGCCGCCTGCTGAAGCAGAGCCTATAGAGACATCATGGCTGACTTCCATCAAAAACGCACTCACCAACAGTATCAAAGGCGACATGCGACCTGAAGATACACAGTACATCATTCCCGCGACACCGATGCAGGAATCGCTTATTGTCGAGACTATGCTGGAGCCCCAAGCCTACTGGGCTCACCGCATCTTTGATCTCAGTCACTTGGAAGAGGTTGATGACCGACAGCTGAAGAGAGCTTGGACTGCAGCAGCCAAGAGATTCGACATTCTACGAACCGTCTTTGTTCCTTTGACGCAGCTTGACGTGGACAGAAACGATAACACCGTTGCTTGGGCTCGTGAGAAGGGCGTTCAGTCTACGATTCTGCAGCTGATTCGAGACAAACCTGCCGTGAGTTGGACCCAGATTCCCAATGAACACGATGTGAGCCTCAGCGACTTGGCCATGAAGCTCCAGTCTGAGCTATCTCCAACTACAACCACCCAACCTCCATGGGCTGTCACATTTGTCACAGACAGCAACAAAATGATGCTCAGTATGCACCACGCTCTCTATGATGCCCAAGCTTCCGAAGTTTTCCTCGAGACCGTTACCAAGTTTTACAACATGGAGTCTCTGAGTGATGTAAACGGAGTAGCACAGTTTGAGAAGGGTCTTGGACTAGGACTTCTGCCGGCGCCATCCAAGCGAGATGAAGCCGCTGCACTATGGAACCGCCGACTGGATGAGGTCAGCAAGACAGCGTCTGGAGGCATGTTGAATGCTCCTTTCCCAGATCTCACTCAGTCTCGACAAAAGCAAGTCCAGAAGATCCTTATGTCAAAGAGAGAGATTCCTGGCTCATTCCTCCAATCTACTTCGTCCGTTGCCCTCCCAACTCTACTGCAGTCTGCATTCGGCTGTGTTCTAGCTTCATACCTCGAGCTTGACGCCATCGTACTTGGTCATACTGTCTCCCAGAGGATCTTGCACCCAGATCTCACTCGAGTTGTTGGCCCTGCTATTGCTACACTACCTCTCATCGTTCGTTCCAATGCTTCTTCATCTGAGGAACTCTGGAGAGATATCGCGAGCGAATCAGCGCACCTGTTCCAGAGCACACATAATCTTCATCCTGTGGATGTCAAAAAGATGCTCAATCGAGGAAGCGGTAGTAGCAATACTCCATTCCCAGGGCTCTTCGTGTATCACCCGGCGCCTTCTGATGCCCAAGATGATGCTACTCAGAACATGTTCAAGGAGGTTGGACAGGCACTCTCGCTCAATGTCGAGCATCCACTTGCTTTCAACGTTTTTGAAGCCAACGGAACCGTTGAGCTCACTGGAGATGGACGTCGCATTTCACAAGCCCAGCTGGAGCTTTTGCTTGATCAGATCCTCAATCAAGCTCAAGTCATGACTGATGCTCCTAAAACTCCTTTGACTGAGCTTCAGAACAAGATGGACCGGAGGCTTTTATCTTGCAGTGGCGACGCTGCCGATGAGAAGACTGGAGTGGTCAATCCAACTGATAGTGTTGCTTTGCACGCGTCCGAGCATCCTGAGTGGGTCGCTGCTGAAGAAGTCATGTTCCAATCCTCCGATTACGATGAAGAGATCGTCTCCAAGACCATAACATACGCGGAGTTAAACAAGCTCACCAATGCCATTGCTACAAAATTGGTTGAGCATGAGGCGCATCTTCAGCCTGACAACCCTGTAGCAATGTGTCTCGGCAGAGATATCAAGTCACTAGCAGTCACTCTAGCCATCTTCCGAGCTGGCTTTGTGTATCTTCCTGTTGACGAGGATCTTCCATCAGCTCGAAAACAGCTCCTCATTCGAGATGCAGGTGCCAAGCTTGTCATTACTACCGAGAATCTTCTGGACGACTTGGGATTGGATGATGCTGATGATCCCCCAGTTCTATTGCTTCCTGACGGCGACAGCGATCTTGATGCCATGCTCTCTTGGCCTGTATCTGAACCACCATCTGTGACCTGTGATGGAGGCTATCTTCTCTACACCTCTGGTTCCACTGGCCGTCCCAAGGGTGTACGGGTGTCCAACGGCAACCTCTGCCACTTCATCTCTGCCTTCAGTCACCGCCTGATTGAGCACTCTCCTGCAACTTCACAGCTTGGCGGCGTCGGAAAGTACCTTAACCTTACCTCTCGCGCTTTCGATCCTCACTTGACACAGCTCTTCGTTCCCTGGTATCTTGGCCACCGCGTTGTGATCGGAAAGGATCGTTCGGCGATGCTGGCAAGCTTGAAGGAACTGATCAACGAGCTGAACATTACTCACTTCGGCTCTGTTCCTTCGGTTTTGAGTCAGTTGAGACTGCGACCCAAGGATGTGCCCTCGGTGCGAGTAGTCACAACTGGCGGAGAGAAGGCTTCGAACGATCTGTTGAACACATGGGCTCAGGCTCAAGGCTCTGAGTCTAGTGCTGTTCTCTTCAACTTCTACGGTCCAACAGAAGTTACTATTGGCTGCCTTGGTCACGCTGTCCACCAAGACTCCAACGCACGCAACCTTGGCCTTCCTCTGCAGGGCCTCGAAGCTCTTCTTCTGAGCCACAACAACACTGACGAGAATGCTGTCATTGCGAGAAGGGGGCAGCCGGGTGAGCTTTGCATCGCTGGCCCCCAGGTCGCCATGGGCTATTTGAATCGTCCTATCGAACAAGCCAAGAGCTTCCAGACTATTTCTCTCCCCAGTGGTCACAGTAAGCGAGTCTACAGAACCGGCGATATGATGAGAATGATGCATGATGGTTCGCTCGAGTTCCTTGGCAGAGCTGATCAACAAACCAAGATCCGAGGCCAGAGACTTGAATTGGATGAAGTCGTGGGCTTCCTCAAGCAGGTCGCAGGAGACAAACACGATCTGGACTTTGCTGCAACTGTTGCCTCCACTGGCAGTGACAGTTCCAATCAACAACAACAGTTGCTTGGCTTTGTGGCTCGCAATTCAAACAACCCGAAAGAACAAAACGAAATAGACGTGGAGATCGCCCAGCCTGAAGATGCCGAGTCAGTCTCGCTTTTGGAGACGATCGAACAGGAGTGCCAAGATAAACTCCCTGCCTTTATGGTTCCAACATTGGTCTGGGTGACCAAGATTCCCTACTTGGCTGCCTCTGGCAAGGTTGACACCAAGGTCCTGGCCAGTCTGGCGAAGGACTTCTTGACCGCTCAAGAGCTGGAGGATAACATCTCACCAGACATGGCAGATTCAAAGCCCACTCTGAGTGACGAAGAGTCGATCGTCGTGGCAGCAATTGAAGGAGCCGTTGGAGGTACTGTAAAGGCCAACTCAACAAGCAGCATCCACCGACTCGGTATCGACAGCCTCTCTGCCGTCAATTTGATCTCTCTTTTAAGGAAGCGTGGCTTTTCTCAGTTGAAAATGACACATATCCTTTCCTCTTCGTGTACGGTTGGAGACATTGCGAGACTTGCCGGCCAAGACAACAGCAGCACTTCAACAAGCAGCGCAGCTTCGTCAACGCCTCCATCCACAGACGATGCAGATGTCTTGACTATATCAGATCTCGGACCTTTACCCGAAGGCCTCAACGCAGACAACATCGAAGCTGTGTTGCCTTGCCTCCCTCTACAGTCTGCCCTCATCGCTCGGTCTCTGGTCTGGCTCAGCGGCTACAGCGAGAACGAGGCTGCACAAGAAGGGCACGATGTTCCATATGTGGCACAGTTCAGCTACCGCCTTGGCCGCGGTACTGATGTCAACAAATGGAAGAAGACAGTTGAAGAGGTCATCGCGTCTGAAGCTATGCTGAGAACTTGTTTCATTCAACGTGAGGATGATGGTCAAGTCTTCCAGGTTGTTCTTCGGTCATTGCCCGCTTCTCCACTTGATGATCATGGACATTCAGCCGATGTTGTAGCTCAGATGAGCATACGACCCCCGATCCGAGTACAAGTATCAGAAGCTAGTGATGAGGGTATAGTGTCTTTGAAGATTCACCACGCATTATTTGATGGTGTTGCGATTGATGCGCTCAAGGACAAATTGGAGCAGGCCTACAAGGATCAAGCCGAGGGCAAGGATTTGTCCTTAGTCGCAAACGACAGCTTGAACATCCTCACGAGGATTTCCAGCCATTGCAGTTTGACAACTCAGCAACTGGAAACCACAAGACGCACTTGGCAAGAAGAACTCCACGGAGTGCAGCCGTGCCGTGTTGGAGCCATTGACGACAACAACACAAGTGGCACTATGGCTCGGGCAATTCTTTGCCTGGGATACACGACCTCTGAGCTCAACGCTAAGCTCAAAGCTCAGTCCAGCGCCCCAATATCAGCCTCCACTGCCTTCCAGTTGGCAACTAGTCTCTGTCTTGCCAAGCTCACTCAACAGCCATCTGTGGTTTATGGCTTCATCATGTCGCTTCGACCTTTACTAGGCGACGTAGCAAGTGGCGTTGAGACTTTTGTTGGGCCATGTCTCAATACGCTTATTCGAACCATTACTCTCAACGGTGGCAGTGAGACTCTGCCTCAGCTGGCTCAGAGAGTTCACAAGGCTCATCTCGATGGCACCCAAGACACTATGCCACTCGTTAGCGTCGACAAGGTGCAGCGCTGGTCTGGATCCGAAGACAAACTCTTTGATAGTCTTCTCAGCATAAACGTAGTTCCCGGATCTGAGAATGTTGACCAATCAAAGCCAGGCCACATGGCTGCCCTGCCCACTCGTAGCAGCAGTGATATGGCTCTGGCCTTTGACGTGGATCTGCATGCCGATGGCAAGATTCTCCTAACGCTCTCGTCAGCTGGAGCTTTGGATGAAGAGCAACTGAAGGATATCTCAAAGGTCTTTGAGAAGATCGTGTACAGCTGTGCCGACAACAGTGTCAAAGTTTCAGACATTGTCCCCTCGCTCCCTACGACAACGGACTTGGCAGAGAACCTCCCTCGTGGCACTGAGAGTGGTAGTTCTGCGGCCTATACATCTGATAAAGGCTATCACAAGGCCCTTGCCCAAGTACAAGCTACCATCAGTCGCCTTCTCCGTCTAAGCCCATCTGAGTTGTCCTCCAAGCCCGAGTCAGCTTCTCTCTACCAGCTTGGACTCGATTCTATCACTGTACTTCCATTTGTGAAGCAGATCAACAAGTCTAACAATGTCAAGTTGTCTTCTCACGCTGTTATCAAGGCCCGAACTCTCAAGGGTCTCGCCCAACTGTTGTACGCGGCCAAGGCTAAACGTACCTCGGCTACCACTAGTTCCAGCTTACAATCTAAGCGTAAAGATAACAATCACAGCCTAACAGACAGCGAGACTTACGACAGGACTCTTGAGCGGCTTGCCAAGGATCTGATGTTTATCGCAACGCCACTTCAAGAAGGCATGCTCAGTGCGTCGCTGGCCACTGGAGGCGATGCATACACATACGTCCATGCTATTCAACTGTCAGAATCTGCTCTTGCTAGAGACACATCCAGACTTGACAAGTTCTTCGCTGCTGTTGTAGATACAGTACGAGCGTGTGAGATCTTGAGAACCCGGTTTATGTTTACTGACGATGATGAATCACCCTGGATTGGCATTGTATCTCCCACTGAGCAAAGCGACAGTGTCAGTTGGGAGGCGATGCCAACGCCACCTGGCAGAGTGCACCTACGGATCCACCATGCTCTTTATGATGCCACTTCCATACAGGCAATTTGGAGCATCCTCAACACCAATTATCTTCAGCGCCTCCAGAATGAACCATCTGATAGCGATAGCGAGTCAAAGCATCTGTTTAGACCGTTTGCAAAGGCTGTCGCCTCGTCTCAGAAAGCTTCAACTGCGTATTGGAGCGATGTTATTCGAGGCTACACATACAACCCAATCGAGTTCTCCAGCGACAATCTCAAAGCGACGTCTGCTTTCCATTTCAGCTTGGACAAACAGGAACTGTCGCTTCTTCAGTCGAGATGCCGCGACCTTGGCGTCACTATCAAGGCAGCACTTCAGTTGGCTTGGGTCAAGGTCTTGTGCGAGTCTCTCTACGGACAAGCCGACATTGTTTATGGAGAGGTTGTGTCCAGTGATGCTGATGACGATACTACCGTCGTCGGCCCAACTATCAACACACTTCCCATGAGGATCAAGCTAGATGGCTCAAACAGCTCTATCGGCGTTTCACGGGCCCTGAAGCTCGTACAAGAGAATATTGATTCCGCAAGAGGCACCAACTCTATGGTGTCTTTGAGAAAGGTTCAGACACTTTGGAGATCAGCCCAGGACAAGGATGAAGTCCCCATGGGTCTCTTCCAAAGTCTCTTCGTATTCGACGGTGTGATTGGCTCTTCAGATACAAACGATTCTTCACAGGAGCCGTTCAGGCCAGTACAGGCCGAGTCCGCAGACGCGGCCGGGCCGGCTTATGATGACTACC
This sequence comes from Fusarium austroafricanum, assembly GCA_012932025.1. Taxonomy (NCBI): domain Eukaryota; kingdom Fungi; phylum Ascomycota; class Sordariomycetes; order Hypocreales; family Nectriaceae; genus Fusarium; species Fusarium austroafricanum. The sequence goes on along the minus strand of JAADJG010000074.1, from coordinate 58,474 downwards.
CTTTCATCGTGAGCTTCCACATCAAAGACAACATCTTGAACGGAAAGTTGAGGGCCAAAACATCGAGTGACGAGGCTGAATCAATCGGCAAGAGCTTGGTGGCTTCGCTGAATTATGTCTTGCATGAACTGGACTCGCCAGTCCTTGACACAAAGAACTTCACATCAACTGCTAAGAGATCACCTGGAGGGAATGCTGTCAATGTGCCAGTTGAGTCAGCGGATATGAATGGCCTCACCCCGACAGCTGATGCAGCCTTGAAGGTGGTGGAGAGGGTTATTGGGACAAGGCGCGGAGGAAGGACGATTGGTTACAACACCAAACTAATCAGCGTTGGCCTTGACTCAATACTGGCTATTCGACTTTCCAAACTTCTGAAACAACAGCTGGGCTTGAACGTGAGCGTGTTTGAGATTATGAAAGGATCTAGTGTCCGAGATATTATTACACGCCCAGTTTCATCGCGACAGGCTGCAACAAAGTCAATTCCGCAGCGACCGACGCCACTGAACGAGGGCTTGAAAGAGGCAATGGCCAAGATTCTTGGACAACCAGAGAATCTCATCAAGTCTGTCTTGCCCGTATTACCTGGTCAGCGCTCTCATCTCGAGCAATGGCTGCAGAATGGTAAGAGATTCTTCGCGCCACCGTGGGTTTACAGAGTCCCCGACTCTCTCAGCGAGGAAGATATGATGACCTGCTGGTCTGGACTTGTTCAAGTGCATGATGTTCTCCGAACCACGTTTGTTATCGGAGAAACTCCTGCAGATTTCTTCCAAGTCACTCTTGATGAGAAATGGTCATCCCAAACACGCTTCTCAGCGTTGAGAGACCAATCAAAGGCTTTGGAGGAGTTAATCGCCGAGCACGTCAGCCAAGAGAACACAAAGGCCTTTGATCTAAGAGAGCCCCCAGCCCGGTTTTCCTTCCTAGAAGCTCAAGATGGTAAAGCAATTGTTTTGAGACTCCACCACGCTTTGTATGATGCATGGAGTATCAAGATGATTGAGAAGGACTTGAACGATCTCCTGGACCAAGGCAAGGTTCAAGAGACACGGCCATCGCTTGAGTATGTCGTCGGACAAATCAGAGACATCAGACAGCCTCGCGCCGAGGAATTCTATTGGAAGAGCCATCTTTCAAACGCTCAAGAAACGATCTTGGGCTGCCCTAAAAATGAGTCACATTCGTCAATGTATTCACAGTCCTCAATGGGTCCGCACTTCAAGATCAGCTCTCTTATCCCACAGACAAACACCAGTTCACTTTTTCAGAAGAGCAATTCAGAAGTCTCAGCTGATATTATTCTCTCCTACGCCAAGACACTGAAGCATTTTACTCAACAATCAAGACCTACTTTTGGTCTGAATCATGCGTCCAGATCTCTTTCATCTCCTGATGGATCACAAACTCTGGATCTCACTGCTGCGAGCATCCCAACACTCTCTGTGACACCGTTGTCTGTGGACTTGGAGTCAGAACCTAAAGACTTGTTTAGCTTCATCCAAGACCACCTCGCGCAGCTCAACTGTTTCGCTCATGCAGATGGCGTTTCGAAGCTTGGTCCAAAGTTCAACTCATACATTAACATTATTCACCGCGACGATTCGCTTGAGGAGAACGGTAGTACTCCACACAACAAGGTTCTCGAAAGGTACAGACTTCCAGAACCACTTGCTTCCAACTACTTTACCATCACGGAGCCGTCAGCTACAGTGTCTACCATCGATCGGCTTGATACAACTCATTTACCTACGCATCACTTCTTTTTCAATGTTATTGTTAGCAAGAGCCAGGGTATCACTATAAACGCAAGCGGCGATGAAGCGCTGTTTGGTGGAGATCGCGAAACGTGTCAGAGATTCGCAGCATACTTTACGTCTGAGTTGTTGAAGCTTTTAGAGTAGTAGATTTGAATGGGTTTATGCACATAGTCTTTTCGTTTTCTTAGTTATTTTTCCAAAGTCTTTCTTGCGTTTCTCATCTTATGACACAAAACAATATAGACAATGGAGAATTTAAAAGAATTACTATTACGCAATAACAACAACATTTCGGAGATACCGGCATGTGAAATAACACGCTTTGTGGTGTAGTTGCGTGTTTTTCTGAGTGCCCATTCATTCGTATAGATGGATAATTCCGTGAAGCCTTCAGAGAAGTAGCTACCTAATTCCCATTGTGATAGGGTAGTTATTTTAAGTTAGTGCCTACTGAAGAGTAACGTAACCCAACTAATTCTTAGCGTTGCGCAGAATAATCTGTGGCGCTTAGTTGACTATGGCTAGAAGAGCTCTAGTTGCCAACCACGTGCGTCACCGTTCGTCCTTTAGCCACGCGGTCCTCGAATGGGTCACTATTCTTTCCCCGCCTAATGGGATAGATTAAAGCTTCCCGGCCCAAGCGAGAAGCTAAGAGCCAAAGAAGTCAACGGTTAGTCTGATTAACTTGGAGCTATCACCAAATCAGACACTAGACTCGCCTAGAACACATATTGAAGCCCTTTCAGAGGGCTATGCCACCCAAAGAGGTGCGAATGCGAGATAAAAAGCATACGTCAGAGGCTCCATACGCCACATGACATTCATTGACTGTTGGTAGCGCCCACTGGCACGATGTGTATGGACTTGTTCGTGTTTAGGCTTTCGTGACATACATGTCAGCCATTTTTGAGACTGGTTGCATGAGGCTTCCCATTGATCGTGGTTTCTTGCGGGAAATGTAACAATCACTGGTGAACGAGATTGTTACGTCCAAAATTCCAATATCACGAATACCGTACAGGAAACTGGTATATAGGCCAAGCTGATGCCAGCTCAATTCCAATTTAGAAAAGACATCAGACAATTGATTACATCTTCATCTCTCATCTCAATCATGTCCCAGCAATCTGAACCAGCCACTCCAGTGGTGGAATCAGTTCCCGAACTTGCTCTGACGAGGGTATCTCATCACACAGAGGCAAGAATCCAAACCGCAACTCTGGTTGAGTCTACAGAGAAAATTGAGGATGTCTCTGTTTCACCCAAGGCGATCGAATTGCCAGATCAACTTGGTATGGAGCAGTTGCGTGACTTTCGATGTAAGTTTCGAGATCTGTAATCTGTTCAAGCCCTAATCTGACTGGATACTAGATAAACAAGCTTCAACCTACCGAAAGATCTTCGCTTTCATCTTCACCGCCAACGCCGCTGTCTTCATCGCCCTTATGATTACATCCAACGCAACCATCCTGGCCAAAGACGCTGCCAGCGCCGCCTCTGCAAACCTCATGGTCTGCATCCTTTTCCGACAGGAAGAATTCGTCAACCTCTGCTACGACATCGCTGTTCTGGCTCCCCACTCATGGCCGCTTTGGATTCGAAAACGTCTCGCCAAAGTCTTCCATTATGGCGGCTTTCATAGCGGTGCTGGTGTCGCTGCGACTGCTTGGTACCTCGCTTATACTATCCTCGCAACGCAGGAGTATGCCCAGGACAAGAAGGAATACAGACTGGTCAACATGATTACCGGTTGGGTCGTGGTCTGCATGTTTTTCGTCATCTTGATCGCGGCTTACCCAACAATTCGGAGAAAGTTCCACGACCATTTTGAAGCTTTCCATCGCTTTGCAGGTTGGGTCTCGCTCCTAGCGTTTTGGACTCACAACATTGTCCAGGCTCGAGTTACAGCACACGAGTTGGGCAAGTCCATCTCTTACGCCCTGGTCCGGTCTCCAAACTTCTGGTGTATCTGTGTCACCACTTCATGCACAATTGCCTCTTGGTCTAGACTGCGTCGCAGGACAGTTTACCCCGAGAAGCTGAGCGACCATGCTACTCGTCTTCACTTCAAGTACCGAGGAATGAAGCCCTTCTATGGTCTCAAGATCAGCGACAAGCCTTTGACTGAGTGGCATGCCTTTGCTACTATTCCAGATATCGAGCCCGAGTCTGGCAAGATTGAAGGCTTCAGTGTCGTTGTTTCGAACGCTGGCGACTTTACAAAGAAGCAAATCATGGATGCTGCTGAACGAAAGCTCTGGGTCCGTGGCGCTCCTCTTCACGGACTTCTATATACTTCAAAACTCTTCCGCCAAATCGTTATTGTCGCCACTGGGTCTGGTATTGGGCCTTGTCTTTCGCTTCTGCACGCTGACGTGACACCGCGTCGCGTTTTGTGGTCCACTCGTGATCCTGAGAAGACATACGGCCCCACTGTTGTTAGTGCAGTCCAGCGAGCCGACCCAAATGCAGTTATCTGGAACACTACCACACGAGGTTATCCAGATATTGTACTCGAGACGTATAAGTTGGTGGTGGAGTCTAACGCTGAGGCAGTGTATATTATTTCAAACCCCAAGGTTACTGAAAAGGTTGTATTTGGAATGCAGACTCGAGGCGTGTCTGCATATGGAGCTATTTTTGACTCTTAGTTGTTCCGTTCCGCCCAATGACTAGACTATATATAGATTATGCACTTTTATTCACATTATGCATACATAATACACATAATACCATGCTGAATATCTGTGCTTTCTTATGCATCTCATCTGTTAACTTAACGGTTGTGTGGGGCAATCACCCTATAGCAGAGAACTGAAAGTTATTTTACGACAAAATATTTAATCATAATACCGTTGGTGACTTGGATGGCTATAATGGCAGAAAATGGGCTTTTATTTTATAATACCTTGTTTTGAAGCAACTAGATTTCAAATGAATGTGAGAAGTGAATGAATGTTGACCCAAGATCCGCACGCACCAATAAACCCACTCCCGGTCCAGAATTCTGTACATAATAGTGTAGGTTTACAAGTGAAGTTCGCAGAACTTGACTCGGTAAATAGCTTAGCCAAGGCAAACAGCGGTACCAGAACGGCACTTGCCAACAAGCTCAGGCTGCCGGGCTACTGGAAGTAACCGCCTCATATCGCGCGCACTTTCCATTCATCTGACCAAGAGCATAATCGATATCAGCCACGTCAAACACAGAAACCAAGATCACATTTCCCGCGATATCGACCTCTCAGCTTCGTGTTGTGGCACCCAATGCTGGGTCAAGCGTTGGTTGGGGACTCTCTGAGTTTGAAGTCTGGACACCGGCAATTTTCCACATCCGCAATGAGAACAGTGGCAAGCTCATGGGCGTAGAGAATGAGTCAAAGGCAAACAGCGCCAACACACAGCAATATGATGACAATAGCACTAGGGACCACTTTTGGCAGTTCATCCCCAGTCCTGGAGGCTGGTGGAAAGTTCGAAATTTGAATAGTGGACTATTACTCGCTGTTCAAGATGCACCAACAGCTAACAGTGTTAACTTACAGCAGTATGAAAATAGCGGCACTGATGATCACTTGTGGCGAGTTGAGTCAAAGGGAGGTGGCCTATTCTTGATCTGGAACAAGAACAGTCAAAAGGTAGCCGGGGTTGATCGCATGTCAACTGCCAACAGCGCCAATGTCGTTCAGTTTGACAACAACGGCACAAAAGATCACTCGTGGAGGTTACTCCTAGCGGTGGTGAAGCCTTGAGGACTAGCTTAACAAATAAAATAGTTACAGTCTAATTAAATTCAAGGTCTAAAACTTGACAAGTGATTAAGCCTCCAATCTCCTCTTCTGACTAATGCCCAAACTTATACCCCCTTGCCTCGTTATTCGAGCTTAGCGGCTTAACAACTCTTGAGCTTAGCGGCTTTACAACCCTTGAGCTCGGGGATAGCATTGGGTCCTGAGCCAAAGGCAACCAACTTATGGCCACAGTTGGCAGATTGAGCAAGTGCAACCTGCTTGTTATCCAAGTCGAAGGCGACATAAGCTGCCTGCAAGAAAGATTCTAATTGTTGTATTAGCCACTGTCCGCATAGTTATTAGACACTTTATAGGAGGAGCTTACGGCCTAGAACAAGCTGTCCCTTGGATGTAGTGAGAACGCCGACGAAACAAGTCTTGCCTTTATCATTGGAAAGCTCGGTGATGATGGATTTGTACGGGACTTTGATGGTAGCTTCGCCGAAGTGGAAATCCCAAGTACCAGGCATATCGCGTTTCTTGCAGGGTACATAGTATGCATCGTGTCCATCGTTAACGGCACCAAGATCTCGGAAGAGAGGGTCGACAAAGGAATGGCGTAGTCGGAAGTACTGGTTCATGGAGTCGATCAGGAAAACTGAATCGCCCTGGGGAACCTTGTAGCTGAATTTCTTTCCCTCAGGGGAAGTTTGCCCGTAGTTTGATAGGACAATGGAAGGACTAAAAGTTTTAGGTTAAGACGTTGTCTAAAACAAAGGCCCAGGAGTACTTACCCGAACGTGCCGAGCTCGTCCTTTACCAGTGGCCTCTTTACAAGCTTGCCCTTGAACTTGCCAGTGTCAATACCACCAAAGATAAGTGAACCTTTTATCCAGTCAACATCAGCAATTCAATGAGCATAACGGAACAATAACCTACCGTCCTTAGAGTCATAGTCACGAAGGTCAAGACTGTATGTTCGGCTAGGAATCTGGCCCTCGGCAGCGAGACTGTCCAAGATGGTGTTGTATGGCTTTCCAGCCTTGTAACCCAAATCCCGATCGGGCCCAAGACCGAGAAATCCGATTCCGTTGAATGCTTTCCCCTTGCCGGGGGTCAAAACACCAAAGGTTTGTTTCGCAATAGACATACCAGCGATGTCAAAACTATCCCTGTGAAGATCCACGTTGAATGTAATATTGCTAGGAGGTATCGTTGTTGGATCGCCATATGAGATATCCTCATAGCCCAAGATGGGGGATACAGTCTTGGATTTGTTCAGTTGGAAGTATCCGGCATTGCAGCCATCGCATTCAGCAAAAATCTCTTCGGAAATAAGCCCTGAGAATATTAGGGATGAGTGGAGCAAGGGTTAACGGGGGGGTCGGTACATGTTTTTGACTTGGAAGTGTCCAAAGCAAGCTTCATCTTCTGGTATGGCGCGCCAACTGCTACCGTAACCTCATACGACTGAGAGCTAACATCCTCCTGGTCATGAATAACAGTCACCGGGTGGGGTCCATGAGCCGATTTCTTCAATTCGTGCCTGCGGGCATGAACAGGCAGATGCAGAACATCAGGAGCAGCAATAGCCGTCGACGCTGCCAGAAGAAGGGAAGGAATTACAACAACCCAGGACTGTTGAAACATCGTGAAAGCGGGTTAAACAAGAGAATGAAGATAATTGTCAATTGCCAATAGTCAATCTTGGCGCGAACGACAAAGTATTATATACAAGATCTAAAATAAGTCCCGCTAATATAGTTTCGTATTATTTAATTACTTACTCGCCTAAAAAAAACCCCTCTTCAGTAGTGTTACTACCTGAATAATATGTCGGACAACTTAAGCTTTTACTAAGAGACTCTAACTATATTAGTATTTCGTACCCCTTAATATCTAACATAATTATTAATTTAGCCCAAGCCCGTGCACTCATGCATATGTCTTTTCAAGTTATCTCTCCTACCGTTTGAAATAACCTTTCGGCAGATAGAACAAGGCAAAATTTCACCAGAGATACCCATACCCGTTGCAAGAGAGCGATGATAAACCTGAACATGCTTTTTCATATCTCCCTGTTCAGCCCGTTTTTCCGAACAAGCCGGGCAAATAACCGGCCTATAGTGGTTGCGAGCATGTTTCCTACATACGTTAGCCTTTACTTGGGAGGAGTCTAGTTGTTCGACTTGCGTGACAAGACTTGGCCGCTTATATGTCTTACGAGGGGTCTGAGGACAGTCCGGATGCTTACAGGAATATCCGGTAAGCTCACTGCCGTGGATGTAATGAGAAATCGGAGGCAGTTGATCTTCTTGGAAGAGCTGCAAAGCTCGTCGCCCCTCTTCGATGCCCCCAGTTGGCGCCCCGTCAGCCGAGTTGAGCATGGCCATACTGTGTTCCCTTGGCTGTGTCTGATCATGAGTTTCGTTGCCAGATAAATCTGGCCCGGTTGACTCAGCGTAAGGAGACTAATGCCCTTCGCCTTGATCAGTAGTATTGGTGCGGGTGGGTAGGGTAGGCGGATCAGATGTGGGATTGAGTTCAAGTTCGCGCAGCGATACAAATTGTACCGCATGCTCGCCAGCGATGTTTGGGTGGTTTTCCATCTCTCTCTCTTGTAGAAGATATATGCAAACATTCGAAGAACCTAGTGATAGCGACCTGCTAGAACAGACTCCATCAGGTGGCGTTAGACAATCGATCCAGCAGATCTGTTACTGAAGCAAATCTTGACTCAGTATTCTATGTCGGTAAACTCACAGCGTTTGTTTGGAATCTATTTGCGGTATATGGTCTTGGTAAACAGATTGTAGTAGGTAGAAAGAAATAGCTGGATGGAGAGGATTTGACTTTAATTTCATGCTGGCCCTATCCCACAAATCCAAAACGTGCAGATGCTTAATGAGATCAATTTAATTGGATTATCACAGGCACTTCAGGATGTGACAACTACACTATTGGATATCAGTGACACAATCTTGTGTGTGGCTTATGCTAGGGGGCCTGGATGCGAGATTCTATTGGGCAATATGCAGGAGGCATACCACCTGGCCATGGCATGATGTCGTTGAAGCAAACAGTCCACTTATCGCCCAATCAGCCATGCCTTTTCAAGCCGCAAGGTGCATGAGGCCTACCACGCTGTTCACCGCAAAAGTGATCAGTTATTCATCTGAAATAAAATTATTCTCTACAACATGATCGGTTAGTAGCATTGTCCATTGGCCCTCGATGCCCTGTTCAGTGTATTCCGACCAGCCGCCACTTAACCGGCACCAACCCGCTGTTTTGATAATTTACAGGAGTCCTCGTCTAACTTTTCGACAAGGTTATCTGCTAGGATGGGTAAGTGTGCAGCAAGACGATCAACGCTGTACGTTGGTTTATTGACTAAACCGACAGACAATCAAAAACTGCCTCTGATCGCTCCGGAACCCGCTTTGCTGAGACGTTTCTATCCCCCCTCCTGCTATTAGTCTGCTTGACATCTATGTGTCCGCGACGAAGATTGGGAGAGGACCCAGAATTCGATGCTTTGACAGGCCTGGAGCCACTTTTCCGAGCATTTGTTTCCAAGATCGCATTCCTCTGTTGTACTGAAGTTGGCAGCGGAGCAATCTCGGCCTGTACTGTATTGCAGCTCCCCGACTGTATTCAGTATGTGATTGGCTTTAACCAGCAGAGTTCAGCTCGGCGTGAAGCCATCCGGTCCAAGATAGCTTTTATTTTGCGTCTTTTTGCTGCTATCCCGCCTGGAGATAGTGAGAAAAGAAAAGAAGTTCATGTGCGGGCCCTGCGCGCATCGCTTGACCTATGCAACCGTCGGGTAGAGGGATATTTAAAATCACTCAAACCCCATATACAAAAGTGTATCGAAGCCTGCAAGCGGGAAGGCACTCAGCAAAGTAGGTGGTTTCCACTGCCGGCCTCCACAAAAGCTAACAGGAGTTAGGTGAATCTACTCAGTATGAAATATCCCGGCTTCTAGGTCTTCTCGAACTTTGTTTCCGGACACGTGAATTTGAGGTGGATAGCGAATCAAGAACATCGAGTGAGTGCGTACCCAAAGAAGCGAATCACCCACCTAATGCTGATTTATCCAAGTCAACTCTTTTGCCGTATGTGACCTGATTAGTTCTCTGAGCACCTTCTTTCGGTCCCACATCTTTACCGATGTAAGGCGTCGCTTGGCTCGTGAAGATCAAATGATGTCAACGACATACTGGTCGGATTTAATTCACGTTGCGGGACGCCTGCTTACCTATAAGCGCGCAGTGGACTTGATGGATTTGGTCTCAAATATCTGGCCCCAGCTCTTCTCAGACATCCAGATTTGTGTGATACCATCGAGCTCAACAGATCCTGAAGTCCTGCCAGTCAAACCTCTGCCCACTATGCCTTGGACCGCTGCGAAGATCATGAGCAAAATGTCGAGCGATGCGGAGTTATTAAGTCGTTTTGCAGAACAGATAGATTCATTCTCTGTCCACGATATAGACGCCAAGGTCTCTGAACTTTGGCGTCATGCACCTAGTACAGTGGTGCACGCCGAGATGCTGGTCCATAGTTGGCTAGAGAATACCGTGGGCGGGACTCGGCCTGAACGGTTTTTCAACCGTTGGAAATTCATCGGATCAAGCAAACCACCCTGCAAGCTGTGTTCATATTTTTTTGATGAATACCCCACTGATGTCCAAGTCCGACCTTCACATCAAAACGTGTATTTTCCCTGGCGCATGCCTGATATCTATGAGGACCAAGGCAAGGAACCAATCCGTACACGGCAGCTTGTTATGGATAGCATCAAGACTCGGATTAGAGCAGATGTTATGCGAATCCTTTCTGAGAGGCTATCCGAAGGACGCCGACATGATTCGAGTGCATATACATCTTTATTACCTCGGACAGTGTTGAGTCCTCCAAGCAATTCTTTTACACCAGAAGCGACTGCTCAATTACTTGAATCTTGCACTCTTTCGGAAACACAGGAACAAGGCTCCAGTGCTCAAGAGCTAGCTAATGAAGTAGAAGAGGTGCTCGATGAGAACAACGAAGAGGAACTATTATTTAAAGGAAGATTAGCTGTGCATAAGGCTGCATAAAATCGGGCGCGAAAACAATTTCGAAGTGGAAATATAGATATTAAAGAATAGCAGTATTGCTATAGAAGCCTACTAGAGTAACGACGCCTATTTAAGCGTGATATTTCTACTTCTTCCAATCTATCAAGTCTAATCTTGACCAACGATGACATCGCTCTTGCGAGACTTGGGCATAACTGTAAGCTTTTCTAATTTACCTGCCTTCACACTCCCCTCAACAGTAGTCTTATGCGGCGCCCATACCTTGAACCTCGCATCCCAAGTCTTAGGCCACGCAGCAAGCAGCCGGATATCGTCTCCAACAAAAGTCTGGATAAGCTGTTCCTGCAACCCAATAGCCGCAGACCCGTAGTGATTCAGATCAGGAGTCCAATCGAAATGGGGACCCTTGAAGGTCGGAAACTTGCAAACCTTGCTCGGAGCATAGCGCTCCTCTGTCATGGCAGTCGCGTTGGCGGTGAAACCCATTCGTGCGAGCCAGATGACATCCTGCTTCCAGCCTGTGTTCCCGTGGAACCCGACAGTCTCAGTGTCGTAGAGATAGGTGTTGACAGCGTGCGTAAGGTTGGGAAGTCCCAGACCATATTCGGCCCACGGGAAGACGGTGTAAAGCTGGGGAACTTCACTGTTTTGAACACGCGTGTATGCCTCAGCGGGAGCAATGCACGTGTGTCCCTGCTGCAGACGCAGGCTGTTCCCAGGAATCTTGTCCAAATACTTTTTGTAATAGGTCTTATTCTGCAGTGCGTACTCATCCACGATGAGCAGATCCTTGATTACCTGGCGCAGACCAGCAAGTGTCGAGACAGGATTATACGACTCTTTGTAGGTTTCGGCACCAGAGCCAGGATAAATGACAAGGGACTCGTTGCCGGCCATACCGGTCAAGGGCCAGGGGTTGCGCTTGAGCATTTCCCTCGTGTAGAACTTGTCGAACCAGGCGAGTTGATATTCGATGAATTCTAGGTAAGGTTTGACGTCGTAGCCAGAGTAGATATTGGCCTGCAAGATCATGTCGGCAAATTCACTAAGTAGAATTGTTAGCCATGTCCAATAGTAACCGATTGCTTGGAGGTAAATGTAAATCACTTACTTTGCAGTGTCTTGCATGTGGTTAAGCCAAACATTCCACAACTCACCATCAGGAAAGAAATCAGGACGCGGGGTATTAGCGTCATCGTCATACCACTGAGCATTGTACTCAAACACATTAGACAAGCCCGTATTATCGATCTGCTCCAAAAAGTATGCAGCATCAATATCCTGGTAAACCTGTCCCCTCAGGACCGCATTCGGCGTAATACGCTTGTAGAAGTCAAACTGCTGTGTCATGGTATCGAAATCACCCGACCTCAAGAGAGGCCAGTACAAAAGACGCTGGTTCTGAGCAGTAAAGGTACCACCGCCCCAACGGCGGTAGTCAGGCGTGTAGGGACGCCAGACGTTGACAAAGATGGGATCAAACGTCCACAGTCCGCCGTTGAACTTAGTAGGCCATTCACCCTTTGCATTGCAGCCCATGAGATATCGCCAGATTTGGTAGTTCTTGCCGACTTGGAAACCGGCATCTTTCTCGCCTTTTTCCTCATTGATAATGATGTATGATCGCGCCCAGTATTCGTGCCACCAGGTGAGAGTAGCGTCATGGGTATTCTTAACTGCCTTGATGACCTTCTTGAGACCCTTGTACCACTCGTCGTGGCTCTTGGTCTGAGCCTGGTACATGGATAACGAGATCTTGAAGGACTTGCTAGGCGTTTTGCTTTCGAGATTCCAGGCTTTGTAAGTCGTGTTGATGTAGTGCCCATCCGTAATATTCCTGGGCTTGAGCTGTTCTGAGTGAACAAAAATTCCAAACTCATTATCGCGCATAGGGTTATACATCTTGTCAGAGTACTTCTCCAGCCCCTGCTGCTTCATCTGGAAATTCCACAGATCAAGTTTGTCATTCCGGTGACTCGCAAGCACGCCATTCTCATGGAAAGCAATCTTATCAGCATACGTAGTACCGTTTGCAATCTTGGAGGTATATATACCCCAAGAGCCCTGGTTTCGCTCTTCGTTAACGATTTCACGGTTCTTGTAACGCCAGCTCTCGTAAGAGACCTTAACGCCAATCTTTTCAGGGGAGTCGATCTCAATGTGTGCGATGGGATTGAAGACGTCGACCCAGATCTTTGCGGTGGCATTGTCTTGGCCGGTGTACTTGACGTAACCATCGTTGAGAATGAGTCTTTGCTCGAAGGACTTGGTGAAAGGATTGGGATCAAAGGAGAGTCTGACACGACCGAGCTTTAGCAGGGAGTTGTTTTCGTCAAAGGTGCCGCTTTTTGCAACATATATAAGAATAGTGCCTGTAAGGCCACAGTATTAGCAAGGGATTAATTCAGTTGAGGCCTGAGTAAGTCGAGGGCTAGCTTACCATTCTCATACCATGTATTCAGGCCCACATCGCCACCACCAAGAGGCATCGAGTCGGCTGAGCCATTGACGCCTGGTTTGTCCCAAACAACATCGTAAGATGTGGGGAGAATTGCTGAGACGGACGTCCAGCAGAGGAAGAGGACTGGCAAGGTCTGGCTTAGGAACCCCATAATGGGTGAGAAGCCACTGCACTATGACTTGTGGGACAAATGGAATAAACTGCGTCTGCGACGGAGGATTACGATCCGGAGGGCGATCAACCTCAAAAGCTCTGAGCCTCGCGTGAAACCATTGGGATGTAACCGTGGACTATTAAATAGTCCTCCGGCATAATGATAGGTGCATTGAGCTCCATTTACCCCACGATATCCTTCGCAACTCCGGGTCCCATGTGGCGAAACCCGGCGATCTGGAGGAACGCGGGGAAACAGACGACAATCTGCCCTATGGGCCCGTCATTATAAAGCTGTCGGTAGATACTGTCGCTACTGACCACATCCTAGTTTCTAGAGTAGCATCAGGTTTCCAATTTGGGCAAACATGTCGTCAATCGCGAGAAATTAGCGTCGTGGCGCCGGTAAACATCGGCCAACTTCGCCGGATATATTCTCTATCTGCAAATTGGACATATCTCCACTTCTCATCTGACCAGGCTAGCAACGTTCAGGCTTTCTAAGCATGGTTCACATTGTCAGGCCCCAAAACCAGACGAACTGTGGGTCTTTGACTCCGGCAATGGAAAGAATGTCGAAGCGTTTCGTTTTAAAACCGCATGGCAACTAGGATAAATATCAACAATCAGTCGGCGAAACATTCTTCTGGCACCACGCCTAAACGTCGCCTGCTAACTACCTAGGAAAATAAGGGGCTGATGCCTGATACTATTATGCACAGAATATCTAGCCCGAGGCAAGAGCCAATAGGAGGGTCGTCGGTTGGGAGAAATTAGGGGTCAATCCCAGCACCAAAGACGGGGATCCCATGCCAAATATCCCAAGTTTTCGGGTATATTAACATAAAGTCAGGGTTCCCGGGCCCGGCAATGGCTATGCTCTATGGCCAATTCCTAGTGCAGACGGATGTCTGGACTTGATTGGTGCCATCTTAGCCAACAGTTGAGAGAAGTAGCAAGACAATCACGGTATTAGGATCTTGACACGAGATGGGATGCCAAGAACGAACGAGCTAAAATGAGTTGCCATGGGTTTGTAACATCTTATTCCAACTCTCGCAAACAGGATCAGGACATCTAGATCAATCTACAATATAATGCAACAGGTAAATCCATCTCTGAGCAAGGAAGATCTTCCATTTCTAGTAGCTACCCAGTGAAGGGGACAAGTCCCCTGCGGATACAAGACCCTTAAATTAATCACAATGGATATAAACACCTTATTTTGTGCCTTTCACAGGATACTCTCTTCCTCTTTACTACAGCCAGTATTGTAGTACAGGCCGGCCTTTTTCTTCTGTTTATTCTTTTTGATCTGAGATCAATCAAGGTAACACATAAACTTTTCAGCCATTCTTTGAGTCAGCCTATCCCACAGTTATCATGCGTTTGGCACCTTTTCTCGCTCTCTTGCCCTTCACCTTGGCTGCACCAGCTAAGCGTTCCGAGCCCGCTCCCCTACTCAAGCCTCGCGATGGCACGCCAATTGAAGGTAAATACATTGTCAAGCTGGCCGATGGCATGAAAATCTCTTCTGTTTCGTCTGTTGTCGTCACGGGTGCCGCAGACAAAGCAGACCATAAATTCTCCAACGTATTCCATGGCTTTTCCGGCAGTATGACTGACCAAGACGTCGAGGCTCTGCGAAACGACCCTGCTGTGAGTTTTCCTTCTCCCACGCAATCAAGTACATGGTGCTGACTACTCATCAGGTCGAATATATTGAGCAGGACGCCGTCTACACGGCCGGCGGTTTCAAAACTCAGACCGATGCCACGTGGGGCCTAGCTCGTCTCTCAAACACGAACCCCGGAAGCACAAAATACACCTACGACTCCACTGCTGGACAGGGAGTCTGTGCCTACGTGATTGACACTGGTATTTATACCAATCACAGGGTAAGCAGGCTTTGAACCTGTCAAAATGTCTTTATTGACTAACCTAACGATGTGTAGGAGTTTGAGGGTCGTGCCTCGTTCCTGGCCAACTATGTTACCAACAGCAATACCGATGACCACGGCCACGGTACTCATGTTGCTGGAACCATCGGGTCGAGGGCTTATGGCGTGGCCAAGCAGGTGAAGTTGTTTGCCGTCAAGGTCCTCGATAGCAACATGCGGGGAACTACATCCCAAATCCTTGCTGGCATGAACTTTGCGCTCAACGACTCTAAGACCCGAAAAGGCTGCCCTAGGGGCTTCGTTGTCAATATGTCCGTGGGCGGACCCAAATCGACCGCTTTCGATACTGCCGCTCGCAATATTGTCAACGCAGGACTTTTCATGGGAGCCGCCGCCATGAACGACGCCACCGATGCCAGCAATATCTCTCCTGCTTCTGAACCTAGCGTCTGTACTGTGGGCGCAACCACTTCAAACGATCGCCTCGCCTCCTTCTCTAACTACGGCAAGGCACTAGATCTCCTGGCCCCTGGAGACAGCATCACCAGCACGTGGAACAACGGCGGCTGGCGGGTCTATTCCGGCACCTCAATGGCCACCCCTCACGTTGTTGGTCTTGCTGCCTACTTTATGGGTCTTGGCAGGAGCGCATCTGGATTGTGCGCTTATATGGCTTCTAAGTCGCTGTCGAACAGGATCTCTGGTGTTCCCAGCGGCACTGTGAACCTTCTTATTCATAACAATGCCTAGGTTTTTACAGCTCTTTTTCCCATTCAATATTGGTGCTTGGGTTTGGTTCATGGCAGGGATAGGAGAATTAGACAAGTCTTTGTATTTTTTAACTTCTGGAATATAGTTCTTCTGTTCTTCCTTTTGATCTGAGATCGATTAGGATGACACATGTAAATGCAACCATGTATATACTAAATACACTTTAGGCATCAGGCACGATGTCATATTACATAACCCTTAAAGCTCCCGCACAATGAACCTACACAATGGCGCTATGCATGGAAGCAATGCCTTGACAATAGAACGGTTCTACACCCCTTGCACGTCTAGGGCATACCGTCTCTCACTCCATACTCAAGTCGAATAAAGCAGTGACCGTGTTTTCTTCGTAGTGCTTGTAGGTGAGCAATGTATGTTAGCTTAGTAAGGGACCTATCAATGTTGGTGAGAGTTGAAGTGTATTGTTAACGAACAGACGAAGCCGACTACTGCTTTAAAATAACTGAACAGATCTCCACGCTCAGTGTCTCTCGTCCAGTGGCCACAACACTATTGAAACTCTTTAGAAGCTTGCAAGAACTTCCTGGTGGGTACTCTGTTATGGAACAAATGATCGAGAGTTTCCGCTGTCATGCCCTTAACCTCAGGCAGTCTAAAGTAAGTCCAGGTCAGAAGCATAAGGGTAAGACCGGCAGCGGGAAGAGCAGCCTTGCCCTGAAGGTTTGCCTCTGATGGGTTCAACAGGTAAGGCGCAACGATAACGTTGATGATGGAAAGGAAGTAGTAGGTGTTTCTACCCAGCGAGATTGTCTTGACGCGGAGATTCGAGGCTCCGACGTTGGCCGCGATGCCGTAAGGAATCGGTCCAATCGAGATACCTGGATTTTTTCAGCCTCTGGTCACATTCACTAGGCGAATTGGGTTGTTAATTACCATAGCAGAAAAACCAGAGAAGAAGCAGCCCTGACTGAACCCAGCGAATGGTGCCCTTATTGGCTGAAGCAAAGTCAAGGAAACCAACCAGGCTCATGATGGGCAGCATGGCGCATAATCCTCCCATGTAAACAGTCCTCCAACCGAACCGGGCCATCATGAACCAGGATGAAACTGTGCCGACAAATGCAAGACCTGAATTTCCTACTCAACAGTCAGTATGGATAATTATCATGTGGGGGGAGGAGAGTCTTGGTTACCGAGTGAGAGTTTGAACGAGTCACCTGAAGATAAACCTGCAAGAGTGAAAAAGTAAGTGATATAGTTCTGAATGGCGAAGCCTGGAAGGATTTGACATCCCCAACTGATCATGGCGATCTCGGTTCGGCGCAAGTTTTCACCCCTGAAACAGTCAAGATATGAACCTTCAACACCCATGTCGCGCTCCGTCTCGATCGTGCGGGTCATCATTGCAACCCTGTTCTTTGGGCTGATTACATCCTCGGGCGCGGAGCATACACGTCGAATGCTCTTCTCGGCTTCTTCGAAACGACCCTTCCTCACGAGCCACCATGGTGACTCGGGGGCAAGATAGGTGACGAGAATCATAAATGGCGGCCAGCCCCATTGTATAGCAAAGGGAATTCGATAAGACCACTCGGTGGGAATCTTAAGCATGGAAGTTAGGACACCGAAGGATATCATCTTGCCCATAACCCAGCAGAGGTTGACATATACAGTGAGGTAACCGTTCAGTCGTAGAGGAGCTATTTCGGCCGCATACGAAGGTGTCGCCGCAGCAAAAAAGCCAGCGGGTATGGATCTGCACAGCTGAGTTAGGCATATCCCACGAAGAGAAGAGGCATACATAAATAGACACTTACATAAAAAGTGTACCAACGACGAGCACCTCGACGTTGGGGGCGAAAAAGAGGGGAAACACAAAAGCAGCGAAAAAGAAGTGCGACACAATCATGACCTTTCTCAAACCCCACCGATCCGCGCAGTATCCATTAGCGAAGACGCCAATGATCAGGCCAATATTGCTCGTAATAGTCAAAGCCAGCTGCCATTTGGCGGGGATAGAGTATTTTCCGTTGGGCAGCTGCTCGCCGTATCGTTGCTGAAACTGCGGAAATGCAAAGAAAGAGTTCATCAGAATAAGACCGTAGGATTCCATGATAGTCGACATGGCAATTGCGACACTCCATGCCACGGCCTTGTAATAGTAAGAAAATGCCTGTCGAGCCGTCAAGGTTGTATCGACGCGTTGGGCTTCGTCGGCCGCAGTGTCTCGATCACTTGACGACATGGTCTTCTCAATGCGAACAGCATCGTGATGCTGCTCTGCCTTGCCATCTTTAACATCGGACATGGCAACGGATGGAAGCGAAGAGTTATTCAGACATGAGGAGGAAAGAGAGTCGTCTGTCGCTACGAGAAAAAAAGATCGTCATGCGGACCTTGACGACCTATTTATTTCCCTACCATCGGACCAACCCCGAAGACTAGTTTCGTCTATTATTCCTACCCTTCTCCAGGTTCTCCAGTACCTGATCTTGGTGATCCCCGCAACTACGACGCTAATCTTGTTTCTGATATATCATGTGGTCAATGAGAGCAGGGTTGGATAGAGGACCTGGTAGTCTCGGATGCCGGTTTTCCTGAGGTGTCATTGGTGGCCTGGCGTTCGGAGAAGGTTAGCCCCAAGCTCGCCATTGTTTGACAAGCGGGGTTAAACATTGGGCAAAAGGTATCCGGTATTAATATTACTTTACAAGAGAAGAGCCGCGGCCGTTTTAATTAGACAATTCGCTGATCAATTCTTCCGCACCAGCGCCCGTCTAAGGGAGAAGCGGGGACGGACTCGGGAGTCGGTCAAGAGAGACAACCTATGGGTTGATTGGAAAACGCCATCGCATCTCGACAAAATAATAACCGTGGAGCAACCGAACTTGAGATTAGTTATATATGCTCTGATGGCTGGACTTGAGCACGCCACATATTTCTCTGATGATGTGATGAATTGTATCATATTGATACAGTAACTAGCTGGATCAAGACCGCGCCGAAACACAATTGGTCCAATTACAAGACTTAGCAAATACTGAATGCAATAAGGCAGATTGCAACGAAATATAGGGGGAAGCAAGCTATGACTGGATTCGATGAATAACTCACCAACTGCATAATAACATACAACCCTGAGACATGAATAATCATGTAATCATCTTTGCCTCAGGCAGAAAGTCATCATCGGGGCGGAGTCATCCAACCGCCGATTCTCCAACTTCCCAATTGAGAATTACTGCGCGCTCTGAAAGCCTTGAGCCCTGCAGATCTTCTACATAAACCAATCAGAGCAGTTGAGTCCATCGATGCTGACATCTTAGCCCTGCTAATATGTCACTGCCAATCGGCTGTGCTATTCAGCGCTGAAACCTCCCTTTTCGGGAAACAATATTCTCAAACATGGTAAGATGACATAGGGCTGTGCATGATGTCTTGGCTATAAGTCTGAGATAAACTCCGTAGTTATGTCTTGTTTCTGTATTTCCAATAAACCAGTATCTTCTGCGATAATTATTATTCACATATCAGCATCTATTTTAGACCCAACACAAACCACTCTCAACTACAAGCAATGCCTGCTCTACCACCAATCTCCCCCCGAGACATAGCAAATAGCGTGAAAGACACAACCACTTCTCTACTCTACCGCCGCTTCGATGTTTGGGTATACGATTATGACGATGATGATGACCATCACAATCATGACCTCGATGACGATTGGTGGGACGACCATCGTCATCGACGCCTCAGCAAAGAGATGATCATAGTCATATGCGCTTGTGTTCTCGTCGCCGCTGGTATTATAAGCCTGCTGGCCTTTTTCCTCACGCGGAGAAAGAAGTGCCGATATAGATACCAACGACCCGTTGATGCGGCTCCTCTGGTGAGACCACCTGGGACAGGTCAAGGCTATGAGAACTTCAACCCACAGCCGCCTTATCACTCTTATGGACAGGAATCCCGCGATATGCCCGAACCGCCTCCATACACCAGCCAGGCTCCATACAGCAGTCAGAAGTAAATAAAAACACGAGATGGATGTATGACAGTCATGTATATCCTTGGATGAAGCAATATCGACAGTTTGGAAGAGATATTTGCTCTGAATAACGACCTATGCAGAAGGTGTTACTTTATTATTATGTAATGGTAAGGGTATGGGAGTTAAGTTGTTGGAGATGCTCAAGATACATGTAGTTCATGGTTATTTGGTTCGACGTGCTTTAGCTTGTCAAGATGCTTTATTATGACAGATAAATATCTAAATTTTCTATGACGAGCATTGGTCTATATAATACAAGAATATAGTACACTGCCCATACCGGACCTTCATGTGAATATTCGACTCCAACCCACCTATGTTGCACTGCTACGCAATCCTACAGCCCAGCTCGGGCCATTGGTAGACAACACCTCCTCGCCGCCCTGTCTCTTACACGTATATCCAGGAGACATGCGTATGTGTTACGTTGCGAACTTGCTAAGAGCTCGGAGCTTAGCACCATAGAAGAACAAGATCCACATCCCCACGATACCAAGGGCGCTCAAACCAGCAAGTAGAGTCGTTCCCCTAGCATGGCCGAGGTTCTTGTACAATGGATGCGCAAACAAGATACTGCCGCTGGCTAAGGCGCTTCGGAAGAAATCGTTGGCGGCGAACAGGGAAGCCGAGTATTGAGGGTAACTGAGGGGCACATAGAGAAAGATGACCTGCAACACAGTAAATATTGACCCAGCAAAGATTGTGACTCCAAGCACTGGAACGATCCAGTGTATAGAGCTCCTTGCTGTCCAAGCAAATATGAACAGGCCAATCGTTGTACCAAAGCATGAGGCAAGCCCAGGTGTGAGTACATCCTCTTGCTTGGTGATACCGAACTTCTCTATACGTGGTATAAGGACATAATAGAGATATAAGCCGTAGAATATGATGGCTAAGATACACCCAACAGCGATGCAAAGAAAGACCAGGCCAATGTCGCCGAGGCTCATGCCGTAATAAACGGGAAAGACTAACGGGAAGACCTCAAAATCTAGAGAGTCAGCCATGTAATGGAACGAATCCACGGGTTACTTACAAGAGTAGTATATAGCATAAAGGATACCCGAGTAGATTTGCACAAACATGACGGCTGGGTCTTTAATAGTAATTTCCAGGGGCTTAATCAAGGCATCTACAGCTATACCTGAGACTGTGAGATGTGCCTGGTCAATTTCGCTCTGGGACATCAACCTCTGGCTGCCAGCAAGATTCCGTAGTCTTTGAGCGCGCCGCAGCAGGATATTAGAACCGCTTGTCTCGGGCATACAGACAAAGAGAGCGATCAGTATCGGCACTGATGCCCATATCGATTCGTACAGGGACCAACGCCAATCTTTTGCTGTGACGGCATATGCGCTGAGAAGAGGACCGAAAGAGGCTGCGAACAGGTTAATATTGGTGAATGAAGTGCTTGAGTGATACTTACGGGCACAGGACATAAATCCGACCCAGGCAATCATAGCAAGGGGTATATGTGCCAAGCCATACATGTCGCCCAACGTGGCACCACCCGAAGCTAAGCAAGGGGAGCCAAAGAAGCCCTGCAGAAACCGCAACACGATTAGGCCCGCAAAGTTGTTGACCAAAGCCGTTGGAATGGAGAGGATAACGAATACAAAGAATGTGACGATGTAGACCGGATTCCGACCAATGCCAGGTATTTCTCCAAGGGGTGAGAATAACAACGGGCCTATACCGTATCCAAGAACATACATAGAGAGGCCAAGAGTTGCCTCGAGATTGCTAACCCCAAATCTCTCCATGATGCCTTGCACAGAGGGGGAGTATATCGCAGAACTCAGATAGACAACAAATGTATAGAGACATATCTGCAAGGAAACAAGGGCGCGACGACGGTTAGACCAGTTGTGCGGGTTGGCGGAATCATGATCAGAGTACCAATCGACTAGAATCGTTCCATCGTTGGTCATCTTGGGTGTGAGATAGTCAGGCTTGTCAGCCCCGAGACCCTTACTCTCGATGTCCTCATTTTCCGTAACATTCTGATCGGTTTGTGAGGCTGCAATAGTGGAGGGAGTTTCTGTCCCAACGATATCTCGAAGGTCTGCATTGTTCAGAAGCTGAGTCCACGCAGCAGGAAGTTCAAAGTCTGGGCGTTCTTCGGGGTATTGTAAGAGGCGGTTGCGTGTGACGAAACGGATGAGCTGCCCCAGAGGGGCGTCTCGTACAACGTCAAGAAAAGTTTCGACGGTCATGTTCTCTACCTAGCTTCTTAGTTGGGCCTTCAGGATACACCTTGGGGCTGAATTGGGGGTGGTGGTGTGATAGGAAGAGTCACGAGAATCTGATATATACTTTATATGCTTTACCCAGTGTTCCTGACAGCAGACTTTGCATGTTTACAAAGCGTATCGGAGCCACTAACGTTGACATCCGAGCATATGGAAATTATTATGAATCAGTCTTGATAATAAGGTCAAATTTTCAGGAGAGCGTCCTCTGTCTAGCCTCAAAGCGTTATCAGATCCCTCAACGTTAGTCACCAAGTACACGGCAATCATGAGCTGACCAATAGAATATCAGGAGCAACCTATTTCCGGATTTCGCTCGGAAGTAGGCAGAGCGGCAGCGTGATGCCGCACATGCCGCAGACGCCGAGCCACCAACGGGACGCTAATTACACCGTTTTAACGTGAGAAGCTGACCAATTAACCAACATCCGCAGCTGTCTGGATAAAAACCAGTCAGCCAGCATTGATCGCTTTTGCTGGAACTTCCTCTCAACAAGCTTATTCTATTTCCGGCCAGGTTCGCAGTTGCTTGCAAAGACATCTACACTTAATCGAGTTTGCGACAGAGTAAGCCTTGTCTCAAGCCGGTCAAACTTTACAGGTGCGATAATGACCCCCGCGATTCGAAGCCGCCATTCAGCACGCAACCCAACGGCATGCGAGCAATGCCGCTCAGCTAGAATCAGATGTCAGTCTAGTGGGCAGCCAGGTGTCTGTGCTAGGTAATGATCGCTCCGTCTTCCCGTAAGGCCTTACTCATCGCATGTATCAGGTGTCTCACTTTAAAGAAAGAATGTATTGCGCGCACAGTACCACGGCCCCATCGGAGGAACCGTACATCAGTGTAGGAGACGCGATTACGAAATTATACCTCATTGCCAACTTATTTATTTCCTTATCTAGTCCGAATGAAACCAAGTCTATGCTACAATCGCCAGCAAATCGCACCTTTACCATTGACTACCATGTACCTGTCAGAGATGACCATCACAATACGATCGAAATTCTGCAAGGCTTGCATGAGCAAGCTTTCACATCAATAATTTTTCAAGGATGCCGAAAACATGATCTGGAAACGCCAAGCCCCTCTACTAGCACCTCAACTCCTTCAGATCTGCTGAACCGATCCGATGTCAACATCTGGCGCCAACCGGAATTTGACATGGCATCTGCTGAATCTCTGTTACAAAGCTTTAGGTCCATAGTCAGTTATCTACCCTTCATACAGCTCCCGGAGAGTACTACCGTCTCCGGTCTCGCTACGACGCAACCCTTTGTTCTCCTGGCTATCTTAACAGTAGCCTCGGGATCCCGGATGGTACAGAAACACGCTTTGTACGATGGCGAGTTTCGGAAAGCTCTAAGTCTGAAGTACGTCTCTGGTGGCGAGAGAAGCCTCGAACTCCTGCAGGGCCTCCTTATATACTGCGCCTGGTAAGTTGTAGTCTTGGATTAAGCTTGCATACTTCTCACTTATGCTTCAAGGTATCCCTTCCATTTGCGCCCCAATAATCGACAGCTCGTCCATTGCCTACGGATAGTCGGTGATCTTGTTCACGATCTTCACTTAGACGAGAATTATTCTCCGCCCTCTGATCCCCTGTATCGGAATGTGGCAGATAGCGAACTCGACAAGATCCGAGCATATCTTGCCTACATATATCTCAGCCTCACGTAAGATGACCTGCGCGCAAGCCTTAGCCACATAATCCTTACTTATCCCCGGTAGATACGTTGCTGTTTGGAGAGGGAAGCGAGACCTGCCTATCAGTCGAGTATCGTGGACCAGAATTGCTCTTGAAACACTCCAACACAACACGCAGGATGATGGAGACAATACACTGATAGCTCTTGTCCGATCTTCGAGCCTATTTGCGGATGTGTCCGAGACGATGCAAGACGGGGGCTCGGAGATGTCAACAGACTGCCAAGTAATTCTGAGGAGACTCGAACAAGAGTTCCTAGAGTTACAGCCAGCGACAAACCAGCGAAGTACTGGACTAGGTAAGGGAACTTCAACCAGGCTATTTATAATAGGCTGACGTAGAGTCAAGAGGCCATTCGGATGCAAACAATGTTTGTTGATATTTTTCTTGACTGCGGGAGCATGCTCGACCTTCCAGTTTCCAAGACTTACTCATCTACCGAGAACCCTCGTTTCTGTCCACCCTTACCCCAACTCTATGGTGCTGTGGGGAAGATCAAAACCTTTCTGGATTTTGTTCTGAGACTTGACGACGCCTCGCTCCTTTCGTTTACAATCAATGACTGGACTCGGCTCATAGTTGCTCTAACATTGTCATTTCGCCTCTCATTTCCTCTGCCACTATGTCCTGACTTTGACTCAGCATATGCCCGGGCAGAGCTTCAGCTGGGTTGCTTCCTCGGAAGGATGTCGCAAGGTTCAGAGAAGGTAACTCAAAGCGATCTACTATCTGCAAGTCGCTGTGTGTTAGGCCTGGCCAAGTCAAAGTATGATATTCGACTGGACCTGCTTGGAAAGTCGCAGTCCACTCAATTGGTCAGCCATACCTTTGGATGTCCTATCATGCATGGAAACTTCGCAACTTCTATAGACGACGGGCAATTCGACCCCAGTGGACTTTCTGAGTGGATTGGCGATAATGAGCACAGGAAGTTTCCACTATTTCACGACATATGGGCCACGATGACAATGGGGTGGTAAAACGAGCAATATCGCAAAGTCATTAAGAATAGTTGTGGACATAATAGGCTATGTAAAGCTCACTCCCCCAAAGCACTAATGCATGAAAACAGTGACCTAACTAAAGACATCCACATTAAAAAGCAAAACGGTACTCATTGCGAAATCACCAGTTGCGTCCATGTCCATTTCCATTTGCATCAGGAGTTACACTTGGAGGCGCGGGAGACCAACCATGAGAAGATATACCAGGCGAAACAGGAGTTTTATTACCAGCTTGATAGTGAGGCAACTCACGGGTATCGTTATAGCCTCCGTGATTCTCTGCAGGGAGCTCGGTGGGTGGTACTTGAGATACCGATATTGACTGGTGAGGACTCATATGGTGCGGGCTCATCTGTGATGGGCTTACAGGCTCGGACGCTCCCCAATACCCAGTTGAATTATGTGGGCTGACCGTGTACGGCTGATTGACTGCATGGCCACCAGCATACAAGTTCTGAGCCTGCGTCATGGCAGATTGGCGTCTCTCATTACGACGGCGTACGACCTTTCTGCCGATGCAGAACCAGATAAGCACCAGAATCACCAGTCCTGCAGCGCCTCCAATGGCAATGCCAACAATAGCGCCGGTAGAGAGACCAGATTTGGGATGGCTTGTTGGTTCTGCGGTGGTCGTGCCGGTCTTTGAGGGAATAGATCGCGTTGGAGAGCGTTGTGCAATCGACGGAGTACGCCCTAGTAGGTCTTGCAAAGGCTTGTTACCATCGTCAAAACCTCCTTTGGGGCCAGTAAGCTTCGCACCACCTTCCTTGTTTCCACCAGTGACGTTATAAACATCAGCGGGAACAACGTTCTTGTCAACGTTAGGGTCGTAGATGGCCCAGTATGTTTCATTATTGCCGGCGTTGAGATTCGTTCCCGTCCAGAAATTGTGCATTGCCCAGGCATCGACTGCTAAATCACAGGCATCGGTGTCGGTGTAGGTACCTCCGATGACAAAGAGCTGCGACATGTGTTTGACCATGTTGCAAGATGCGCTGTAGTGATCGTATTCTGGGGGTAGTGTTGCATTTCCTTTGTGGTCGGGGTAAGCCTTGACCCAGGTAAATGAAGGAAGTGTTAAGATGTAGATATCGTTGAATGAGGTGGCATTGACGACGGGGGGAGCTACACTCAATCCTCCCCAGAGGTAACTTTCGTGGTGTTAGTATAAGAACGACGTGATGGAGGCTAAGACAGAAGAACAACTCTACTTACATGTTGTATGAGGACTTGTCGGGTGCCCAAGCAACGTCAACGCAGAACTGGCGTCGGTTCTGAGGTATCACTCCAGTTGCTTTCTGACTTGACCACGAGTTTCCGGTAGCATCAAATACAAAGATTTCGTCGAATGGCTGAGGAGCCTCGGTGCCGTTACCGTAAGGGTCAACAATACCGCCCAGGTATACAAGCAGCCCAAGATTATCACCAGCCGGGATCCAAACCATGCCGCCTTCAGCTCTGGGGTGTTTGTCCGGGCCAGCTGCCTGTGTGAAATCGCCCTCATCGTAAGAATATGTGTAGAAGTTTGAACTCATCTTTCGGTCGTCGGTCCATCCACTCATTGAGGCATTGCTGATCCATCCTCCTAGGTAGTACCCCATACCGGTCTCTGACACACCGACACCAGATCCATATGAAGCAATCTTTGGTGGAGGAGATATATCGGGAGTTCCAAAGTCGTCCCATTTATTGTAGATGATGTCGTAGCTGAGAAGGCTATAGGGGTCTTGTGCGAAACCGTTGTTCCATTCGCCGCCGTAGAGGTAGAATCGCTTGTTGACGTCGTCTCCCCATAGAATACCGCCGTTTACGCTCGGAATGCTGTAGCAGGTTGGTTAGTATGACCGAAAACAAGAGCACAGGCTTCGATTCCACATACCTGTCATTCTTACTGAGGCTGATGTTCAAGTCAGGCCACATGTCACCGCCTCTCTTGACGAGATGATTGAGATCATGATACGCCAGCCAGGTATCTTGATAGGAATGTCAGTTCTCCGCTGACCGAGTTATTAGGATGCTGTGTCCACTTACTCGAGTAGTTCTCATGAGTTTGTTGAAAGTCGTCATAGTTGACCCAACCACCATCAATGTACAGCTTGTCATCAATGACAGTTGTTTGGTGCGCGAACCGCCGGCAGAAGTCGTCTCTGGGATTCTTGGCAGCTACCCAGTTGGCAGTAACCAGCACTAAAAGTGCTATTCCCAATCGCACATCACTCTGCCATAGCCGGGAAACCATTGCAGCAAATGTTGACCAGCTCGAATGCATCGTCGCTCAAAAACGAATGTAGAGAATAGCGATGCCGGGGCAAGATCTGCGCCCGACAAATTCTGGGGGTCTCCCTGTTTTGAGCCCGAGCACCAAACCCATGCCCTTACTTCGCTCAGGCAGACTTTGCACTTTAGTGTGCGTTCTGAGGTGTACAAAGCAGCCACTGGGCTGATTTACGTGATAAGAGTGCAGGAGAATTACAAGGGGCTTTGATTGAGGGCGTAATAGCCCAAGAGCTGGGCCCAATGGGCGCAAGCCAGGTGCATCATTTCCTGGGCCTAGACAAAGTAAATCTCAGTTGAGGATGAAGAGTGGCTGCAGGGCTGAGACAGTCCTGTTGCCACATCGTGCCAACGGATACTTCCGGGTTATAACTAAGTTCTTGAGTTCTTGACAGTAAACCCTTTCTTGCAACCACGCCAAGATTGTTTAATAGAAACCGTTTCTTGGCAATGCCAGAAGTCTCATCTCAAATTCTTTGCCGGATAAATCAAGATATAGTGGTTCCGATAGCTTGGTACCTTGTGCTTCCTCCCTGTGTATCGATCCCTGATCAGCCATAAGCGCTAAGTGAGCCGTTCGCGATTTAAGCATAAAGAGGGAATGGTGGCGGTGACAAAACGCCCGCGCATATCGACTGTCTGACTGCCTCAATAACATTATGCGGAATTCGTGAGAAGACTGCAGTCCTTCAGCTAAAGCAAGGAGCTTTTCAGCCATTCTAACTAGTTTAGTGAGCTCACTTTGGCGATGATATGATGTCGAGTCAACTCAAAGTAAAGATCTGGACGAAATGATCTGCGAAAATATTGGTGGCGTATGACAATGAGGCGTTCCAGCCCGACGCCTCTATTTTCAGCTTCTGCAGAGACCCTAGTCGAGGCCACGTCTATTGCCAATGCGTTCGACTAGAGTCCTCCACCCTCCGCATTCCGACGGAGAATCTTGCAGCCTTACAAATAGAGGGAGCCTCATGCCCCAAGCTCTTTCAATTGGCCCAAATCTGCGGGTGGAATTGCCAATAACACCAGCCACGATAAATCTCGATGTGGAAGCCATATTGATAAGCTTGGTGAAATTGCGTATATATAGCTCTAGGCTACCCAAGATAAGAATTAATTGAATAGGGTATTTTCCCACAGTTCAAGGCTGAGATGCCTTGCTGCAATCAACCTTTAGCCCAAGACAACCAGGCAGAGTGAAGAGCTCTTTCGAAATATAGGTAGGCATGCTCAATCCATGCCTGAAAAGAAAGGCCCAAGTCTTATTAATTCCTGCCATAACTACCAGCAACCAAATCTCGAAGCTCCCAGAAGTTCATAAACTGGAACTTAAGTACGGACCACTTTCCAAACAGCTCAGAAGTGTACCTCCAATTGCTTAACAAGTCCCACGATATCCAGCACCAATCTGCTGCCAGCCATTCTGTCGTCCAACAGTGATGCATTTGCTATAGAAGTCTGTGCCACCAATAGCACCATTACAGTTCTAATTACACGTCTTTCCGTCAAATGTAGTCTATAAACAGCATTAATTATATACATCTCTAGACCTCGGGAGGTACGCACTGCATTTCCATATTGCTTGCAAACATCATGGGTGAGCCAATCATACATCAGCAGCATCATCTCGGTTTAAGATATGCCGAGGAAGGATTGCTCTTCTCCGGGAGCCAAAAAATATTGGAAGCAGTACAGGGAGATCATTTGCCAGCTATACTTAGCTTAAAAAGAGGACTTTAAATGGCCGCAATGGCGTGATGTATCTCAAGAATCGTAACCGCGGGCACCTTGGCTGATAATTCTGGTAGCGAACCTTGTCTTTGAATTCCTTCAGTAACCATACCGGCATCAAACAGTACAAGAAGGGACTTCAACGGTGGAAGTTGGACCGAAAGTATAAGAAACATCAGCCCTACGAAGGCGAGAGGAGAGACAGATCAGTCTGTGATTACTCCAGTGAATTACCACGTTTCCGAAGCCTCTGACCCGCAAGGTGCGGACAGCAATTATCTACAAGGCACAATATGCTCGTTTAAGTCTCAAAAGGCCAGAAGAACTCAACTTGCGGCCAGCTCACATGTGAGAGATATTATACCAGAAACAGCTACATCTCAATATCACAAGACTGTTCGCTAGAAGTTATCAGGTTTGTTAGATTAGTTACAAAACAGAAAATTTGATTTAAAAACTACTACAGCTGTATAAGGAAAATATTTTGTTCTTTTCTTTTTCAGCTCTTTTCTTTTGGCATTTACCACCTCCTTTATTACCAGACAAACCCCAGACCATCCACAGTGCTCAATATGGAACAGACCAAAGAGACCAGACCTAGCTTGTGATGGTTAGTGATTGACATCCCCACATCGACTAAAACATACCTTTGAGCATCCATGGTCTCGTTGAACTCGGCAGCACCCAGTAACAAAAGAAAACGATAAAGACGATGGCAGAATTTGACGTAGGTTTCTTTGATCAAAGGTTAGGCTCGAGGTTTGGGATAATGTAGGGTTGAAAACACTTACCTTGTAGCAAGGAGACTTTTGTGCCACGAGGAGACTTTTACCTGCTGCGGTACATCCTTCTCCCCAATTTAGCTATCACCTCATCTTCCTTCCGGCGCTGTTCCACGAATTCCGCTTTTCTTTGTCTCTCCTCCGCTGCTGCTTCTTCATCGCGGACAGCTAGTTTCTTTCCGGCTGAGGCATTGCACACGCACAGAATAATCATAATTACCGCACAGACACCGCCTCCGATACCAAAAGCAATGTAACTCGCATTTGTGTCCAATTTCATTTTCGGAGGGTAAGACTTGAGGTTTTGGCAAATGAGGGATTCTGGTAATAAAATTGTTTTGAAAGCGATAGAAGGGGCGGTATAGCAGCGGGAGTAGGTAGGATGTAATAACAAAACTACAAAGGAACCAACGATTAGCCACATTCTCCAATCTTGCAATTTTGTGGGTAAGACGTGGTAATTCAACAGAGGATAGACTGAGGTGATTTTCTTGAAAGGTGTGATGATGCCTTCTAGCGTCGCCGATCAGGCCTTGGGTATGTGTTCATCGTCAATTCGATGGGTTTGTTTCCAGCTTTGACATAGGCCCTCAACCGCGCTTCTCCTTTTACACGAGCTTCCTCTGCATCAGCTGCATTTTTGTCCCTTTTTTCATGACTGCTGGCTATGCCAAAGCCCAGAATAGCAGAGACAACGAGGAGCAGGACAAAACCGATGGTAAGGTATGCCCACAGTTCCATTGTGGCAGGTGATGGAAGGTAGGGTAAGAGTTGATATTGCAACAAAAGTTGAGGCAGGCTTCTGTGATGACAGGTTAGACTCGAGGTCTGAGAAAAACAAAGATTGGGAAAGCAGGAGAATTGTGTTATGGATGTGAACTCTGAGGGTTGGGCTCCCGAGGAATTGCTTGGGGAGCTGAGTTTGGTGGGCAAGACAGACTTTGCTTGAGGAGGCAGATCGCCAAGTCGGGCTCTAACCTCAATCTCTTCCCTTTCTTGTTCAACTTAGCACACGCCTTCACCCCCAGAGGCTTTTCTGTCTTTTCTTCTCTGCCACTTGTCTTTTCCTCTCTGTTTCATTTCATTGGCCTTACTGGCGCCTTTGCCAACAGCAACGACCCCTATTATAAAAACCACGAGGGCACCACCACCGCCTCCCAGAACATACCAAGCCCAAGTCCAAGACTTTTCCGACAAAACGCCGCTCATCCTGGAGTGATAGAAGAGGGGTGGTTGTTTTGGAGAGTGGCAAAAAGGGTGGCAGCGGTGTTTTACCTATCCTTCGAGATTGCTTCGTACAGCCTTTCGTAGACTGTGGCTGGCCACCTTTTCGTCTGAAGCGCCGTTTAAAGCGAGGAAAACGAAGATAACAAGAACGATTGGGCCGAAAATGGCAACGTAAAATGCCCAAGCCGGCATTGAAGGTCAAGAATTGAGGTAAGGGTTGATGTTGAGCTGAGGCGATTTCTTTGAAAAGCGAGCGGCAAGAGCAGTATTTTACCTAGCCTTCTCAAAAGCTGCTGTCACTTCCTCTCCTTCGTCCAAGACGGGAGTCTGGGCCTGCGTTGATGAGACAGATAGCGGCGATGACTATACAGACAATGAGAATTCCGGTGCCAATGAGGGCATAAAATGCAATGTCTGCCATTGGGGATGAAGGTAGGGCTTGGTGTTTTAGCAAGGAGGGTTGAGACGGTGACGCTGAAGAGAGGCAAAAGGGGTGGCAACAGTATTTTACCTTTCTTTCTCAAGCACTTCGTACACCACCAGTGTGAATGCCCAATCTGGTATTCTAGGTCAGAAGACCTAAGATTGTAGTAGTGTGTTTTAGCGGGTCTTTGATGGAGAGGGTGATAGCGAATCCTTCAATGACAAAAAGAATTGAGCCGTCAACGAGTAGCCACTGGTCAGGGTAAAGCTTTGGGGGAGGGGGAAAGATGTCTTTAAATAGACTGGAAATACCAAGTCCTTATGTCAGCTCGCTGTCTCGACAACTCGTAAAAGTTGGATGTGTACTTTCTTCAATAGAAACCTGGAGAATCTTGGGAGAACGGTGTCAATGGCATTCGTCCCCATACACGTATATCTAAGTTGACATTACAGTATCACCGCTGGCTGGGAGATTCTTTTCCGACTCGTTCGTCACTGAGCGACTTAATCACAAGTTTAATACAGACAACCCTAATATTGCTGCGCCTCTCAACGTTCATCGCAGTCACTGTGCTGATTGGCTCCTGAACGTCACCAGAGCGAACGTCTGATACGCTCGCGCTTGATACATGACGCGTATTCAAGATATAACCTTTTCCTTGATTTTGCCACGTTGATCGATATTAGGTCGAAAAGTATAAACAGAAGAACGTCTGGTGAGCATCGAAGAGGGTCGGTTGTCGCGGTTATGAAAAGCTAAAGTGACCATGCGCGTCTCAAAGAGAACTTTATTCTGCACAAGAATATGAAAGAACACTCTACTTCTTCAACATTCATGCTTTTATTAAAGATGTCACAGTAACGGATTGAACCTTGATACGTGTCACCTGCTCTGGCAATATTTGGATTCCTCCCCGGTTTGTAGATACTCCCCGGATGATTTCTGCGCCGGTGTAGAAATTAAGTGCTCACCAAATATCAATACTGAGGTCCAAGAACCACCAACGATAAATGAATGAGCCTGCCAGTATGACATTTTATGACGTAGCATGTAGTCTATCTTGGTCAAATCAGATCAAGCACAGTCTCTAGGAACTTCAAATTTATAATCGCGCCCAAAGATATTTTCCCCTTGTTCAAAGGCGTCAACATGTGCCGTGATAACCATACTCGTTTCCGTCATCCCCATTCTGACCCAGCCCTCCTGTTTAAGCTTTATCTCATCCCGCTCAAACTCCCTTTCCCAGCGCTGCTCAACGCACGCTGACAAGGGGTCATCTGGTAACACGCTGGCCTTTGTCGTAGTCCACCACCCGTAGACCCAACCTGTCTGATCAATTTGCCACTTACCGTCATCCCAGTCGACGTGAAGAGCAGTCTCTTGGGTGTCCCAGTCCTGGCTGACAAATGTTCTGTGGTTCTCGGGTCGTAGCTCGGTTTGGGACAGAGCGCCATTGACAGCTGGTCTGAAAGGCTTAAGGTGGGAGTCAAGCGGACTCTTCTCTCGGATCGGTAAGTTGAGGCCACTCTTGGAACAGTCAATGGTGAGAGTGGTGACTTCAGGTGACGGCCAGACCATAGGGAAATATGTTGAAGACAGCGCAAGACGAAGGCGGCTCCCAGGGCTGATACGGTTTCCAAAGTGATTCAACTTGAGGGTAATGTCGTAGAATTTACCGGGCTCAAGAGGCTTCAAGTCTTCATGGCCTTCTCGATGTGTGAGGTTGAGAAGTCCGTGGGATATCTTGGTTGCTGCACCGTCTGGCAAGACTTCCGACAACGTCGCTGCTATCAAGGCGTTTGTCTTGTCGCTTGCGATGCGCAGTTCCAACGTTGGGGACCCAAGGAAGTCCATTGGTTTTGTCAAAGGCTCTGTATCGAATATGAGAGAACCGCCAGTCTCCAGGCGTTGGTCTGCGGGTCCTTCACCTTCAACACCAAAGATCAACCACCTGCCACCAGCAAAGCCTAGAGTTTGGGGAGAACAGATGTCAATCTTTTCATCACTGGTTGATGCTCCATCGATCAATTTGCCTGGAGAAAGACTCAGGTGCTTGGCTGAGCAATTCTTGTCAGACCAGCTCTCCTCGGCAACCCAACTACCAGGCCGAGTTTCAATATAAGGCGCAGGCCGACTCGTCTCCGAGAGGAAGCATCGCAGCATAGGCTCGTTCATAATACCTGTCTCGTTTCCCTTCAACCATTTATCCCACCACCTGATTGATTCTTGTAAGAATCCAATCTGCGGTCCAGGGTACCCAAAGTTTGGATATTTATGGCCCCACGGTCCGACGAGGCCTTTTCTCGGGACTTTGAGGTTTTCAAGCATCCTGAATATCGTGTTGGTGTAGGGATCCATCCATCCACCTACGAGATAAACGGGACACTGGATAGAGCTGTAGTCCTCACAAACAGAGGCATGCTTCCAGAAGTCGTTCCGACGTTGGTTTTGATGCCATTCCTTGGCGTAGAATCCACCAGAATCAAGTCGTTTCAACCAAAGGTCACGCCACTGGTCTCCAACCAGAGCTGGGTCTGGAGGGGAAGAATTGATGGATAACATGGATGCGGCCCAAGTGAGATTCTCCGTCAGTACACAGCCACCCATGTAGTGAATATCGTCGTTATAGCGGTCGTCTGTTGAGCACATGGTGATGACAGCCTTAAGTTCAGGCGGCCGACGAGCAGCGACTTGTAGTCCATTGAAGCCGCCCCAAGAAATACCGATCATTCCAATTGATCCCGTGCACCACTTCTGAGCAGCAATCCACTTCAAGATCTCCAGCGCGTCATCTTGTTCTTGCTTGAGGTACTCGCCCAGAAGCAGACCTTGAGAGTCGCCTGTACCGCGCATATCTACACGGACACAAGCATAACCATGTCCCGCAACATAAGGATGGTTCATAGCATCTCGAACAGCAGTCATATCGCTTTTACGATAAGGCAGATACTCGAGAATCGCGGGTACAGGGTGTGATTCCGCATCTTTAGGAAGCCATATCATGGCCGATAAGACGACGCCATCACTCAAGGTGATGGGTGCATGATAGATGATGTCGATTGGTTGAAGCTGCATGGCTGAGAATTGGGGGTTGTGAAGGCCTGATTCACCAAGTGACTGACGTGACAGCTCAGTCAGTTTGGAGTGAATAAGGTGACAAGAGCCAAGGCTTTCCTCTTGTAGATTAACTAATGTTTATTGTCAAGGAAGGACTCAAATTGGCGCTCACTTCCAACTGTTGGTTCCATTTCTGGCCTCCGCGTTCTAAGAGGAGGGGAACAGTTGAGGTAGTGATGTTGACCCACGGAATTCGGTCGGCTAAGCGTATCATTGGTTAGGATGGGCTTGGCCTATCTTATCATTCGCCGACGTTCTCTTGCCAATGTAACATGATGATATTGGAAAAGACATTAACTCTGCTCCATAGCCCTCTCTGTTCAATATGGCCTTGTGTAAGTATATTGGATTCTTGTCACTATTTCTTGCATATGGAATACTGCCTATATTTTTTGAATAATTATGGATTTGAATGAAAACAGATCTGCTGCAAGTAGTCTACCCATAAAGCAATACACAGGCAGCCGTGAGTAGCATTTTACGGATAAAGCGGCATAAAACACT
The DNA here is from genome assembly GCA_012932025.1 of Fusarium austroafricanum. Classification (NCBI taxonomy): domain Eukaryota; kingdom Fungi; phylum Ascomycota; class Sordariomycetes; order Hypocreales; family Nectriaceae; genus Fusarium; species Fusarium austroafricanum. Next base: position 23,577 of record JAADJG010000074.1, on the reverse strand, counting down.
CACGTCGCACCCATAGGGTAATTATGAGGTCGATCAAATGTAGTTTGAAGGCGTCAAATCAAGTTATCAGTGGCAATAGGATCAATTAAATTCTTTAGAGGAAGTTTTGACGGATAACCCTTCCCTTCTTGGTATAGATTACCTGGTATGCATAGCATTCGGTTCCAATTCTAGCATGCGGGGTTAGTTCTCCGCCCCTAATCTCCTGCTACCCACCCTGTACATCATTGCCATGTACTGATAAGATAAAGCTTTACAGAATGCGGGTGCTTTTGTATGTCTGGATACGGATAGCTGTCGGGGGAATGAGTCCCAGTCGCGTAGATAGTGAGGGATTATGGTAAGCAAGGAGCCGGCGAGATCAGCGAAGTTTGCCGACGTCTTGATGGGTTTCTGCTCTCATCGTCTGAACAAACCATTCTTCCTCACTCACTTAACCGGTCGGCTGGGTATTTTACGTGTTTTCCATTCTTCGGGACTTGAACTGCAAGTCGTAGTATGAAAGACTGCTTTATTGCAACGGCACCTCTTGCTTATTCCTACTAACCTCGAACATCATCTTTACAATGTCTACTCTTGAGATTAGTCCGACCACGTCGGATGGCCAACTTCATGACACGAAGAAGGTCGAGGAGAAAGGTGTCCAAGATATTGAGATCGGTGTCGGCCATCCTGAGAAACAGACCTTCTACAGCAAAGTGTCTGTGTACCTGATGATGATCTTTTCTGGTCTCGCTTTGGGCTCAGATGGATAGTATGTTTCTGATCGTCCTCAAGTAGTGAATTCAATGCATTAACATCACACTAGCAACGCAGGAGTCATTGGTAATCTCGAACTCTTGTTCAAATCTCTCTACCCAGATGCCCTAACAAGCATGATGGCTTCTCGACTATCCAATGCCTTTCTCATCGGCATGATCGTCGGTATGATAGGCTTTGGGGTTTTAGTAGACCAGCTAGGCCGCAAAACAGGAGCCGTCATGACGACTATCATCCTAGTCGTCGGAATCGCGCTGAGTACCGGCGCCAGCGGGAAATCTGATACTGGCCTCATGTGGATGCTCGTCATCGCTCGCGGAATCGCTGGTGTCGGAGCTGGTGGAGAGTACCCCGTCTCTGGCGCTGGTGCACTGGAGGCTTCTGATGAAGCAAGCCAGTTCCGCAAATCTCGTGGCTTCATGTTTGCCATGGTTGCAGACTTGTCTGCTGGCTTGGGATACACCTTCGCCGCCCTTGTTCCTCTGATCTTGCTACTGTGTGTCAACCAAAGGACTGATCGTTATGAGCTCGTCTGGAGACTGTCGTTAGGACTCGGTGCTATTCCTCCCCTCACAATTTTCTGGTTCCGTCTGAGAATGCGAATGTCTACCGCCTATCGCAACTCCGCCATGCGTAAGCAGAAGACTCCTTATGTCTTGATTTTCAAGAAGTATTGGCGACGAATCTTTGGTGCTGCTTTTAGTTGGTTCCTGTATAACTGGATCTCTGTCCCATTCGGCATCTTTAGTTCCGTTATTATTTCTCGAGTCAATGCGTCCAACTCACTTGTTCAGAATCTGGGCTGGGGTGCGCTTATCAACAGCTTCTATCTTCCCGGTCCGTTTATTGGAGGGTTTCTGTCCGATCGAATCGGAAGGAGAAAGACCATGGCCCTGGGCTACACCCTGCAGGCGGTTCTTGGGTTTGTTCTTGGAGGTGCCAACGAGAAGATCCAGAAGGTGTTCCCACTCTTTGTGGTTCTCTATGGAATTTTCCTCACTCTGGGTGAGGTTGGTCCAGGAAGGTAAGTGATCCCAATAGCTAACCAAGTATTCCACGCTGACCTGATTTCGTCTACAGCACGGTTATCATCATGGCAACTGAACCATTCCCAACCTCTGTGCGAGGCCATACCATGGGATTTATCTCCGCATGGTCAAAGGCCGGAGCTGCTATAGGCACCCAGGTAAACCGTCTCCGTCCATGTGCTGGCGACACTTGCTTACTGACGTAACCCAGGTTTTTACTGCTATTCTCAGCTCATATGCCGATCCCGCCAAAAGTAATCAAGTCGCCTTTTTAATAGGCTCGGCATTTGCAGTTGTTGGTGCCCTGAACGCTTGGTTTGTTCTCCAGGATGGTGAGAAGCAACTGGAGAAGGAAGACCTTATCTGGAAGGATTATCTCACTGAGCATGGATGGGATGCGACTTGGGGTGACCACGAAACTCCAGATCCGGTCAAGACAAAGAACCAGGAGCTCCTAGTAAGATCTTAGTGCTTCGATTCAATAACTCTCTCATATAGACAAGTGTCAAAGAGTGAGTATATAAGCAAATCGGACCAAAGTCTATGTCTTGTTGTAGGCGAGCTGTAGGATCCAACAGAAAATCCACCACTCAGGAATAAGAAGCCGATTTAGTAAAATACTATCTATGCACTGTTGGTATATAGATACAGAGAAGTGAAAACGCGTCCAAGATTCTATACAACTGGTGATTGACCTCTAGACTAGGGTGCTGTTTGAGCAGCGACAGGGGGAGCTCGATCAACGAACACGTCGAGAGACGTGTAGTACGGTGATGCCAAGTCGTTAGCACCGAGGTACCAAGTATAGTCGGAGCTGGTGCTGATAAAGAACTTGGTCCAATTTGCCTCACTTCCAACAACACAACTCTGACTGTCGCCCGGCCCGCTCGACACACAGTCCAACTTCACAGCAGAGCACTGAAGAGCAGTACCAGGCGCAGGGTTTCGTGCACAGGTAAGACGCGCTGTGCCATACTGGTTGTACTCGGTTGAGCAAGGAACCAAGGCGGCGGCTCGATCCATGTAACGATATTTTGCGCATACGGGAATGCCGTCTCGGGTGAGATATCCAGAGGTGGGATCGACGACGAAGCGGCCGACTGTCCAGCTTGATGTACGTTCACCGAAGATCATGAAACCTCCATTTTGCTTCGTGGATTTCAGGGGACGGCCTTGAGCAGCGCCTTGACCGGCGATGAGGAGATGGTCAGTTGGGCCAGGTTCCTCCGATGTGGTGGTAGTCTTCATGGCTGTAGAAGTCTCAACTGTGGTTGTCATAGCTGCAGACGTCTCGACAGCGGATATCTCAGTTGTAGCGATGGTGGTTGTGTCAGCAGAAGTCGCTGAGGTGAACAGTGTCGTATCAGATGTGGCCTGAGACGACGTCTCGGAAGCCGAAATAGTGACATCGGTAATTTCGGTGCTGGTAGAACCAACAACGGTTGAGGCTTCGGTAGTGGTGGAGTCAATTGTAGTCGAGGTCTCAGACTCTGTCACAGCTGAAGTCTCTGTGCTGAGAGATTCAATTGTCGAAGTTGCGGACTCGGTGAAGGTGCTGGAGATCTCGGTTGCAGAAGAGAACATCGCGGATACAGCAGTTGAGCCTGTATTGTATTAGCCAAGTCGACCCCTACTAAAATATTCCATCAAAGCCATACCTGAAGTCATCGGCTTGCATGGGCTGGCAGCCACAAGCCCAAGGGCTAGGGAGAACGAGGCGTAAAGGCGCATCGCTAACGAAAGACTAAGGTGAGAATTAATCGCCTACAGGTTCAAAAACAGACAATTTATCGGTGGCGGTCGCAGTGGCTTCTTATACCATCATGGCTTGGCGCCTGAATGTTCTAGCTTGCAAAATTTATGAATCTATTGATCTCAGCTGCCCTTAAACTCTGTCATTTCCATAGCCGATACAGAGCTATCGATTATCATCCACGCGAGCTAACGTTGTTGGGGTTGATTGCTGCAGTAGCGCCCAATAGTTCAACGCCACACATGCCACTTTGTTCACTAGTTTTATACTTGTTCAAATTACGACTTAAAATACTCCGGAACGAACGGAAACAGGAGAATGACAGAAGCAAGAGGTCAATAAGCGCTGCCTGATCAGTGCACAAAATCATTTCTCTGAGAGTTATTGCAAGATGGAACTGCCATGTATCTTAGCTCGATTTTCACCAATATATCTCCAGTAATCACTTCTCATTTCGCTTTTGCATCTTTTCCATTCCCATCCTCCGCCTCATCATCATTCGACCAGTCTCCTTCAGAATCATCATCCTGTACTTGCTGGATATCAGGGGAGGCCTTCGGTGACTCGAGTTCCTCTTCATCCTCATCGCCCTCCTCAAACATGGTTCCTCTCATCCACCAATTGTTATGGTAGGGATGAAGCTCCTCTTTGTGGCGGCTGCACTTGAAGCAAAATGCAAGTAGCTTGTCGCAATCACGACATTCATGGTCTACACCATATACTCCCTAAGGATTAAGTACCTTGTTAGCATGACTGGGATAAGGGAAAAAGAGTTCTAGTCAGGGACTTACAAAGAAACATAGATCGCAAAATGATGAGGGGAGGCGCACTCCCTTTTTCGAACGATGAGCTTCCTCATCCCAGTCCTTATCTCTCTTAGTAGCCAGCAGCAGCTGTACCACCTCATCGTCAGCGCCATGATATCTTGCCATCTTGAGCGGTGACCACTTGACGTCCTCCCAAGTCCGGCCCTGCACCCACGGATCTGCGCCATGATCTAGAAGGAGCTTTATCATTTCAGCCTTGACCGAGTCTGGGTTCCCCCACTTATCGCATGGCCGACACGCCCACAGCAGCGGTGTCCAGCCGTCTTCATCTGGCTGATTGATGGAGATCTGACCCTGGGCTTGAGATAGTATCAGTTCAACCAAGTCAGTGTCTCCTGTCACTACCGCAAAGTGCAGAGCTGTCTGACCGAGCTTGGTCTTGGTGGCGATGCCAATATCGTCAGCGGACCCCGAGTCAAGCAGAAGCCTCAAGTGCTCAGATGTGCGCAGGGCAGCAATATGAACGGGTCGTCGTCCCCAGGGGTCAGTCCAACCAACGTCAGCGCCTTTCTCAATGACGAGTTTGGCTATATCCAGAGAACCCTGGAGGATCGCCGCGCTTAGGGCCGACCCCAAAAGCCCGCCGTGGATGTTAACATCAACGTCCGTCTCATTGATCAGATATCGAGCCATTGTATCTTTTTTCTCCATCGTTGAGTTCCCCCACTCAAACACTGCCTGTAATGATGTTCCATGCATCCAATCGTGAACAAGGTTCACGTCAGCACCTTTCGAGACGAGTAGTTTAGCCATCTCAATATCACCCCTGACCACCGCCCGGTGTAGAGCCGCGCCATTGAAGCCATCCGTTGCGTTGATGTCAGCTTTCTTATCCAGAAGCAGTTTCACAAAGGGGAGATCCCCTTTCACTACAGCAGAATCAAGGATCGTTTGCCGGCGTTTATTCCGGAATTTCAAGCTCGTTCCGCGGTTGATTAGGAGCTTGGCGATAGACAAAGGTGCAGGCGAATCCATACAGTGGATAGCAGTATCGCCAAAGTTGTCTACAACATCTAGATCGACATTGTACTCCAGAAGGGCCTTCAAAGACTCCTCCTTCTTTCCCACTACAGCCAGAATAAGAGGTGTCCCGCCCTTTGGGCTTTTGATGTTCAAGTCAGCACCTGCCTCTATAAGTAGTCGTGTCATCTCAAAGGAATCGTTGCATACTGCCAAGTGCAGTGGAGTGTATCCGGAGTCCCAGGTGTCTTCTTGAGGGCACCTGGTGTCAATGATGGGATTGTATGAAAGGATTAACTTGACCGCATCTAGTTTGTCGTAATACGCAGCGAGATACAGCGGTGTGCCGTCGGGGCAGGATGAGTTGACGTCAGCCCCGGCTTCGAGGAAAACTTTGAGAGTTTCTACAGACCCGTAGGTTTTGTGGATTGGTAACCATCCTGAAGTGTGGGCCAGCTGAGTGTCCGCTCCAGCGTCGATCAACAGCTTGACCATCTCGGCCTGGCCCTGAGCGGCACAGCAGTACAATGCCGTCGAATTGTTAATGTTAACCTGATCAATGTTGGCTCCCCTCTCGATGAGTCGTCTGGCTATGTCGAGATAACCACCCTCGGCTGCCGCGATAAGAGGAGTACCACAGAAGCCTGGTGTCTTCAGCATCACGTCTAGCTTGGCCTCTTTTTCGAGAAACACCTCAACCACGTCCTGGGAGCCTGACATGGCGGCGTGGACGAGAGGAGGGGCGTCATCCGACTCAACATGGGCGCCGTTCTCAATGAGTGTGCGGCAAATATCAGCAAGCCCGCGTTTTGCTGCTATGCTTATAGGACTTGACGGAGATCCCTCTGCGAGCTTGCAGTTAGGGCTCGCGCCGCACTTCAAGGCTATCTCCAAGCACTTAGGCGATGGACCCCTGGCCATAATAAACATTGGCAGCCCACCCTTCTTCGCAAGAGGCACCTCGAGGATTTGTTTGTCTGCGCCAGCATCGAGAAGAGCCTGTAGTACTGCATGCTGGCCTGTCACCGCTGCCACCCACAAGGCGGTTCTTCCCCTACTGTCACATTTGTCAAGTGATGCCTTGGCTAGGGTTCTCACCATGTGCGCTCGTCCGTGCTTCGCAGCCACCATAATCGACGGTGTGTCCTTCCAGTTGGGGTTAATGGAATCAAGGTCAGCACCATGTTTTATGAGGGCATCCAAGGACTCTGTGCTGTTACCAATAATGGAACAATGAATAGGAGGAGAGAAATCTGCGTCCATCGTGTTCACGTTTGCTCCAGCTTGCAAGATCGTTTCTAGCAGATCAACTGGACCAAGATATGCAAGTCGCGAAGTAAGGAACTCTGGCCACTGGATATTCTCAAAACTTTCAGTCGCATATTTCAGCAAGATTCTGCACACTCCAAACTCTCCTGCCCGTGATGCAGCCATAATAGCATCAAGACAGCCAGATTTATCCATACTCGAGTTTTTCAACAGCATCTCCACGACATTCTCATGTCCGTGCCTAGATGCTTCAGTAATTGCAAAAGAAATTGAAGACTCGTCTTTAAAATCTGGGGACTTAATGAGCCTAGCCGGCAAATCCTCAAAGCCTAGGGAAGCGAGTATAGGTAATGGTGTTAGGAATGACGAGTCCGCCCGTATGTGGGGGTTAGAAAAGTGCCAGTTAGCTGCCGCCCAGCACTGTAGAGCTTTCTTGTCTTGAAGGAACTCGGTGATATTCGATGTCAGTGCAATTGAGGATTCCGTTGAGTAGCCCAGTTGATAGTGCCACGGCCAGTATTGGATGACGTAGGATAGGATATCCAAGGGGCTTTCCAAGATTTGCTGGCCATGAGAAGCTCCTCTGCAAGCGTCTAGAATCTCATCCTGGACCTTGGGCAGAGAAAGGTATCGGACACAAGAGTCGACGATCTCTCTGTGATCTTCCTCTGGGGCTGACAAGACGTACCACGGAGAATCGTTGCCGGGCTTTCCGGATATAAAGACATCTCGGGCAGCTGGATGGCTGAGCTTGACTGAGCCATTATCCAGAGTTATCAACGGACCAAGACACTGCTTGATGTCCCATAAGAGATCTTGATATGTGCTCAGCTCGGATGCAGAATCGACCGAGGCATCAAGAGTAAGCGCACTTGCCAGCTCTTGAGGAGACATCGGCCGAGAAGCGCGCAATATCCACATGATGACCTTTCGAGCCCATGGCCGCTTTTCTTCAGCCACTGTACCCAATGCCTTCTCGAATATGACAGACGGTGACAGCGGGGATAGAGATGAGAGTTCCTCTTCTAGAGCTGGCGTTGTTGAATCACATGGACTGACCACAAGCCACTCAAACAGAAGATGGCGTAGTAACTCATCGTCTCCACAAGAGTCTAGCAGATTACGAAGTCTAGGCTCAACGCGATGGAATTGGGGTCGTTCTTGATATAAGGCCGTGAGAAACTCCACCTTGACCTCTTCGATTAAACCGGTTTTCGAGACCGCCTGCGTTAAGTCGATGGCCGGAACTTGCGAGAGAGCCTGGAGAATGTGGCTGCTATCTCCGGTTGTTATCAAGATCTTGAAGTACTGCTCAGAAACCTCAGCAATACCTAACATCTCGGAAATAAACCAGTGACTAGACTCGTCGCACTGGTCCAGCCCATCGAGAACCCATGTCACCCGACCAGCGTTTCCCAAGTCCCTCCTAAGTTTATCAAGGAACAGAAAGGCGTCCCTATCAGTCCAGCAGTCGGAAAAGTCAGGTGGTTCAAAGTCTCCCAAGAGTGTCGCCGGTGAGGTTCGGATCTGACTTAAGATCTGAACCACAAAGGTCTTGGCCATGGCACCGATGGTGTTCCGGCGGACGTCGTATCTATCGAATTTGAAGTAGAGGATGCACCGAAATACCGTCTCCTCGCTTTCCGCTAGCTTCTGGAATGCACACTCAGCCGCGTCAGAGCTGCCGATGGTGCCGTGAATGAGCAGGAAGTCTGGTCCTTCAGATCTACGCCATGACTGGAAAGTCTCGTCCTTGTTCAACCAGTCGGATATATGGTTTTTACCAGCCGTGCTCCTCGGTGGGTATATGGGAACTGCCTGGAACTCGATGGTTTGGAAGAAGCTGGATAGTCTGTCGGTCTGCCAGGGAACTGCATAAGGCAGGTTAATAAACATGCCGGTGGTAACCGCGTTTCACAACAGGTTCTCACTCACAAGATGCAACCCTGTTAGTTTGATAGCTTCCAAAGCCAATATGCCAAGAGGCTCCTTCCGGCTGATGAACCAATTCTTTATGCGCTTTGTTCATTAATATAACATGCTCCAGTGGGATTCCAAAGGATGAAGTATCAATGTTAAAAATCCATAATCGCAGTTAGTAAAACTGAAGCGACATGAGAACTAGGGTTTCTATTCTCACCTTGGCTTTGGGGTCATCTTCAGTTGAAACCACGTTAACGATGTTTGCGCGGGTCAGAATTTTGGTTTGTAAAAAGGAATGGTTTATAGCAGTGATAGATCTTGCGAGACCTTTCATATTCCCACTACTAGCCTTGAAGTCGGGTTCCGTCAAGAGCCGGAGCTGTGTAGCCAAGGTATCTATGTCGTGATAGCCACCAGCAGTTCTGTGTGGACACCCAAAGAACACCTGCAAATATGTAAGCAACAAGTTATTGTATAAATAGCATTCCATATTGTATACCAGGAGGCGAGTTGAGCATATGATGTCAGAGTAGTCCTTGTAGTGTAGGGCAGCGAGGGTCAAGGCCTGTGTATCTCACTCATGTCAGTATGAACGTCGAGCCCAAGCTAATCATGATACCTTCCTTCTTCACAATGATTCCCCCCACGTCATGTGCAAAAAATACCAATGGAAGCGGCTAAACGATCCCTGGTTAGTGACTGGTTTTCTGAATTTGGGATTACATCTACTCACTGGTTGTTGGTCACTTCTTAATTCGCAAAGCTTTTCAAGAAGGATGAATGCTTCGTCCATGATAGCCTCGTCGGGATATACTGCTCCAGTGATATTGTCGACATCGTAGCGATATCCTATCGTTCGAACCTCCCAATTCAACTTCCCTGCCAGGTCACGGATCCAGGTTGTGCCCTCGATGGAAGCCCAGGTCTTTTCCTGATGGCCACTGAGGCCATTGATTGCGATGATGCTATTGGAAAAGAATGATTTTAGTTATATAGCAGTGGAGGTGCTGGTTATATCTTACTCAAATCTCTTTTCATTAGACGTGTATGACGCGGTCGTATCGATTAGGGTACTGAAAATTTTCTTGTCATCTGAGTTGGTCTCTGCTTTGGTGGAAGCCACTGCTGTTTGAAGCAGCGTCTCTTTTTCCGCCATAATGAATTAACATATGAAAATACCAGTCTGGAAGTTAGCCTGCCTGCCAGGCTCTGAAAGCAGAGCAGAGGGAACTTCTCCGCACGGCTGCCTTGCGCCGCAGAGAAAAGAAGAGACGGCTGTCTAATAGACCCTAGGCGGCTTTGACCTGTCACATGTGTGGTTGCACTGCTACGTAGTAATTGGTGCAAAGGATATTGTGACCCTCAGTCACCCCCCACCTAGCTGAAAAGTTCTTGTCGGTAATAGGCTGCTATATACTGGCTATCCCTGTTAGTAACATGGTCCTGGCTGGAAGAGACGGTATGATTGGCTTGTTGCAGTCTTTCAACGGTGGGTACTGTTTGTACCTTCAGTGTAATAGGAAGAAAATCAGTGGCACGCTGATGACCCAAGGTTATTACCCAGTACAGTAGCAATGCTCAAACTAAGGTAATCCACCTATCTTCTTAGTTTTGACAACGCCCTCAACAATATTTGCAGATGTAATATCGCAGATTGCTTCAAGGTCAAGCTCTCCAAGCTTCTCCTCCATGTCTTTGTACCTATCGCTCGTTGGGCCCATGGTCGGGTCGAAAAGTACCGGGTCATCCGGAGCTGTAGCCCCAACCAACCACTCCAGCGATGTCTTCCAGTCCGCCTTTGCCTTGAGCGTTACCGCGCACTGAAAGAGGCCCTCATCTCTCCTCTTGAGTAAGACGGCTGTCTTCATGGAAACGGGCACTCCAGCCTTAGTTTCAGGATTCTCTATCAGTGTCCAAGAGGCGCAGTTAGCCTTGCCGTAGTTGCGACCGCGCAGGTCGATAGACCCTACAACAGATGCTGCGTAGCTCATTTCCCTCTGCACCTGACGTTCGTATTTCAGGGCGCCTCCTGCATTGACCCCAGCGCCGCCTGCGCTGACATTCACCTCGCCTCCAGCCGTCGTCGTCTCTGTCTGTGTCGTGGGAGCGATGCGAAGATTATTGCTGGGCGCCAAGGCAAATACCTCAGGGTCGCGGTCCTCTCCAGAGAACTTCAGCTCGATATCGACATGAGCAATTCGTCGCGCCTGTTTTCGCTGGTCGAAACGAAACTGGAGCACTAGTAGTGTACAAAAGACATCCTTCTCTTTGCCTTCGGATGCGAAGAAGCCGTGGACAATGTCGACGGTAAAGCACCGAATGTCAACAGCACTTCTGCGCTCTATAACGTTCTGGCGTTGGTACGGGCTGCTTGGGTCGTTCTGTGTGTGAAATCCGCTGCCCTCTTCACCCTTGGGTGTAAGAGGGATGCCAAATGAGACGTTTCCCTCACCATCGGCACCGTAGTCGGGATCATCAACCAGATCGTGGACCTCCATTGTGGTGTTGAAATGGATAAGCCGAGTGTTGAGCCTGGTTAGTGGGGGATACACCAAAGGTACATGGTCTCGGGATGGACCCTCAAACCCCTGTCTATCTTGCCCCTCAGCAGTCAGCACTAGGGCTGAAAGCCTGGATCTGGACTAATGTCCGCTTACTTTGACCTAGGCAGCCTGATTCTATCTCTAGCAGCTTCAAGCACTAGAAACGCGCCAATCCACATCACATTCACTCAAACACAAAAAATGAGGCAGCAAGTCACACCGCCACCAGATGGCGATTATCACGACAGCAGCGATAGTGACAACGAGTACCAAAATGATGACGACTTCAAGGGCAAAACTAATAATATCCTGGAGAGCGACAAGGTGCGGACGACCTTCGAGGATATCATAAGCCAGGCGAGGACGGGGAACCTAGACGTACGTCAAAAGCCGGACCGCGTGGCTTTCATAAATAGATATGAAGCCATCCTAGAGAAGACGACGAGGGACTCCAACCAGACAATTCTCCACATGTGTGCAGGTATTGATGGACTCAGGTCCCTCCCTCGCTGTCTCCTCAGATGGAGAGGCTCACTGCTCGGCGCAATGGATGACGCTGGAAAGACGCCTTTGCATATTGCCATTTCCAAGAACAACACAGACTTCATCGACGTTGTCTTCAAGGTGATAAAAGATCTGGATCCGCTCCTTGCCATGCGTTACGAGTACAACAGAAACTGCATCCACGCAGCCATCTGCCAAAATCTCAACGCTGAGCACACCATTAAGTTGATCGAGAAAGCATCGGAAGAGACACTAAGTGCCACAGACCAGGGCGGCCTGACCCCTATTCACATGGCAGTCGACTATAAAGACGCATCGGAATCACGCTTGAGAGTCGTCCAGGCGCTTCTTCAACATGGAAATAGTGCCCTGGACGTACTAACCAAAGAGCCACAAGATCTGTCGGTGTATCAATACCACCAATTCACAAAGAAATCCTGGCACGAAACAGTTTCTTCCCGTATCAAGGTGGGAGGGAGAACGCAGGACGAATCTGGCCTTGAGGTGCAAGACCACAAAGTGCACCGAGTGGGACATGTGGCCTTTGAGTACACAAATCCACAGCAGCAAGAAAAGGATGGTCACAAAGGAGAAGCGGTAGACCTCTATCTGAAGTCTTTAGGGAACCATCAGGGCCATATACCAGCCGTAGAGAGTTCTCAAGGACACGACGAGTTCAAGCTTCAGAGGAGGCAAACAGGAGGCCACAGTGGCCAGTCAGGAGGGAACGTCGTGAGAAAATCTCAAAAAGAAGAGACACAGAGATCCGAGTATGCAAACAAGATCCTCCAAGAAGTCAAACTGCATTACCTACGTACAACTCTGAAGACAGACCGGGAGCTCGCCAGCAGAGACCAACACAAGGCTGTGAGGTTTCTCCACGGCTCCAACTTCGACAGTAAGACAGGACTTTCCTCATAAACACCCAAATCACTAATACTCCTCTTCTTTAGATGTCAACTTATGCTTTGACTACTCTCAGGGTCCATCAAACATCTTCGAGGACTCATTCACTCAGAGCTATGACCACATCAACTTCGATCCATTCCTACGCTATGTCTCGTTCCGCAGAATCGAGCTGCAAAGACCTGCGCCTCCCACAAAAAGCTCAAGACTGGCCAATATGCGGTCTCAGAGGCCTAAGACTGGCCGAGGCAGAACTGACTTAACGGTGTTATTTGGCTGGCTCGAACGAAAGAGGGTCGAGCGCATCCTCAAGGTTGTCGTGGACGACCTGAAAGACCCGCCACATAGCGACAAGGCGATTGAGGACTGCTTGACCAAGTTTGATGTTGAGGTCCTGGACTGGCGTAAGGTTGACCTTTGTCCAGAGACTATCTTCACTGCTTGTCCCAACGTGCGGCAGCTTTACCTGAGATGGAGTGGTAACAGGGCGGTCTTGAGAGCCTGGGGAGAGCCGGAAGGGCTCCCAAGGCTTGCGAAGCTAGAAGAGGTACACCTTGTATGGGACGATGAGCAGGTATGTGTTTCTTGAGATAGGCCAGTAGACCAGGAGTCTTTACTAACACTAAGCTCATTGAAGACATTAGAGTCCGATGATCGTATTAACACGTACGTGGAGGATTTCAAAGAGCGACTAAATGAGGCGGCAGCACCGAGCAAAAACGACAAATCAGAGGCCGGCGAAGAAAAGCCTCAAGAAATGAGAAACATTCTCGTCTTTAAGCGCAAGGCGGATACACCCGGCAGTGAACGGCTCGTCCAGCAAGGCGTTTTTGCAAATAGCCAAAGCGGCACCAACGAGATGAACCAACAGTCCAACAGATGGCTCAACTGTATGGACAGTTTCGCCGACGAGATCCAGAATATGCGCTCCGAGCTCGTCAAACCGCTGCATGACATCAAAGTAGCCTTGATAGACGATGGTGCAGATCCCTACGTCGAGTCTCTCAGGGGTAAGATCAGGGGCGGAGAATCCTTTGATAGCGCGCACGAGAACGGGCCAAGCCCTTACTACACGTCCAGCAAGGGCCATGGGACAGTCATGGCGGATATGATCTGCAGGGTGTGTCCGATGGCCAAGCTGTATGTCTACAAACTGGAAACGCACGCCAGTCTCAATTTGACTACGCAGGCTCGAGGTCGGGAATACATTGCCGCAGAGAGTGCAGCTCTGGTGAGTCTGACAAGCGTTTTTGTAGAAACATCGTTGAACTAATCAACGCTACCACAATAGGCCGTCAGAGCAGCAATAAACCAGAAAGTCGACATTATCTCAATGTCCTGGACAGTCAAAGATACCGACGACAACCACAAAGCCATCAACAGCCTCCGTGACGCCGTCAAGGACGCCCTTAACGAAGGGATACTTCTCTTCTGCGCCGCCGCCGATACAGGCGCTGTTACTGAAATCGAATACCCATGGTCCTATGACCGGGAGCGAATCTTCCGCATCGGCGCTGCCACTGCAGATGGCCGGGTATGGAGTCTAACTGGCGACCCGCGCAATCTGACGTTCATTGTGCCCGGCCATAAGGTGGTATCGCGAAATCCTCACCGGGAGGGAGCCTTACCAGATGACTTCGAGGAACGAACAGGCTCCTCTGTGGCCACAGCGCTAGCGGCTGGTCTGGCGGCAGTAATTCTCTACTGCGTCCGCCTAGGAGCTGTATATGCTGAGAAGGAAGCACAGCAGGGCGTGCGATCGACCACGGCTGTTAGCAACGTCGATTTGGAGCGTCTGAAGAGACATCCAAATATGCACAGCGTGCTTCGCTCGATTGGTCTTGATGAGGGCCAACAGCGGTTTATTGAAGTGTGGCGACGCTTTGAATGTCCAGCTCAGGAGCTTAAGAAGGCTGGCGTAAATACCTCGGATAAAGCCCTGGATGTAGTGGCCAGGCTGGCTAGAGATCTTGTTTCTGGTATGCCTGTAGGGAGTAATTAGTAGTCCTATATACATTTTGAAGTATTTTGCATTTTCAATCAGTCCAGCCTTTCACACAGCAGTGCTGGAATATACCGCTTAGAAATGAGAAGATAGGCGTTTTCTTCAAGTTCCAAACAATCACTCTTGCCTACTAAAGACTCTACAGTTTTGACAGGTAATTGTATATCTACACTTCTTTCTGCTTCTACTATGATATTTAAAAATGGTTTCTAACTCTCCGAATCTCATATAGCGTGTTTCGAAGGAAATTTCTAGAAGTAATGGAGGCTGAGGGCCTTCCCAAATAGAATATGTTCTGATAAATCAATTGAAGCAAAACTCCACCCAAGAATAAATGTTATTATAATGGCTCATTTAGCATAAGTCTGTCTTTTCTTTAGGTTTCTTAATGTACGACTTTGAAATAGTTTATTTGAGCGTGTAATGTACGCTGCTTCGACGCGTTGGAAGATACTTAGATTTGCAGAAGTTTAATATTCTCGGCTAGGATTTAGAGTTCAATTACTCCGATCTGATAAACCATATCGTTTAGCGAGTTTAACTCTTTGTCACGACATGCTGGACCAGAAAATTCATTCAATGAGCCAGATAACACGACAGTAACAAACCTTGTCCTGTATAGAAATTCACTCAGGATTGCTGAAATACAATTATATAAAGAATGGTTCGCACTGGCAATCTCCTGGTTCTTCACTTTACTCTGTTATTATACTACCAATACGCACTATCTCAACACCTTTGGCTCCCTTTGTCCTCTGAAAGGAAGTCACCAGCGTTAAACAATACGACTGCTACTACATCTCAACACCTTCGTCCGCCTCTGACCGTCACCATGTGGGACTTCTTCAAGCGTCTTCCATTCGAGATTCGATGTGAGATTCTTCTCCACGTCGACATTACATCGGACATGCTCCCTCTCCTGCAGGTATCCCCACCTATGCTAGCAGCATATCACCGCACCCGACGTCATTTCTTCAGGCAAACTTTGGATGACCAGCTGTTGCAAGACGCCTTGGCAATCATTCATTTTCCTCCACCCGGAGCTGACGAAAAAACAACGTCATCTCACCTTCACAAATGGGCAACTGCAACATTTCCAAATCCTTTCAAGAACAAAAACAGGCGCAGAAATCTCAATACAATCGTTTCTCTCGATCAGCTCTACCACCGGCTTGCAACCTTTATCGAAGACTACATTACAAAGGCTACCCATGAATATCCTCCCCGAGCCTATATGTGTCTGCCAGATCTGTCCTCGGGTTGCAGCCATCTTCTGTTTCGAGGCGATCCCGTTGAGATTAAAGTTCACACACTAGATAAGCTTAGCCGCTCTGAACATAACCGTTTATTTCAAGCATTCTTGAGATATGAGATTTTTTGCAAGTTCCTCACTCCGTGTCCAGAATACAACGTGCCAAAAGAGTTGGATAGGCTAGTCACAGAGGCCTATAGTGCGTTTACTGAATGCGAACGCGAGGCAGTCCGGGCCGTCTATGGCTATGTTGAGGGTCTTTATGGAGCAGCGGCCGCCCAGTGTAGCAAATCCTGGCTGCCCGATATACCTAGGATTACGTCTGACGGTACGGATGATGACGATGGATTACTTTTCCCCGACAATGTCTGGTACAGGCCAAATGCTTACTGGCAGGATTTGGAAAACATATTGGGGAGTCCACTTCCTTTCTTGACCTATAATCTCCCGGATAAGGGATTTGACACTGTTGCAAAACTTCTACATCTGTCAAGAGATAATGTAGATCGTCCTCACGCTCTTATCTGGTGGCTGACTAGGGTTAACTATCGGCATCAACAAGTCTGGTGGGCAAATTCCTGGGAATTATTCAAAGGCCGATCGGACTGGGAAAATCCAGGTCCTCGGTCTTTAGACCAAGCTTCGGGATTATATCGACAACTGCGTGATAACGTTTTTGACATTCAGAAGGCACCTTGGGCTCCATTTATGGTCCAGAACACAAGCATTCAGAGGAAAGTCTACCAGCAGCGGGGATGGATGTTCTTCGATGATATAAGGCACCACCATCATCAAAACATTGCTCTCCACTTTCCATCCCAAGATCAGATACAGGATAAAGGGAACAATGAATTGTGGAGCACGCTTTATTGTCGATGTTCGGATCGCCGAAGAGAGAAACAGGGATGGAACATAGTCAGTCAGTGGACAGCGAACGATTACGGCTGGCCAGGTGACAAGGAAGATCAAGAAGAAGAGTTGGAGGATAGGAATTTGCCTAAGAACGGGGGTAAATATCTTCCACCCTTCTATTCACAGTGATAGACCTTGGAATTTCTGAAGTTTCTGGAGCAATGTACGAGCCAATGATATATCCACGTTTTTTTTTTTTTCACTTTAAAAGTTTGCGCTTCAAAAGTCTTTATTTCAGAGACACTTTTCAACAGCAATAGTAGTGTAGTGCTTTTCCAAATGGATCTTTTTATCAAAAAATTATCACTCGCTGTACGCCATAGGAGCAGAGTTGCACGCAAGAACAGATATTCACGTTGTTAACTCTTAGCCACAACCTTGAAATACTTTTTTTTTTCGATCCTTTAATGCACGAGCCCGAAATATGTAAAGAAATAATATATAACATGGAATTGTATACAATCTCATTCATCATCCCCAAAGAAAGCCCATCAGCTAGTGTGCTTAGTTCACATGAGCGTTGAAGTTGGTGACGGTGAGCTTGGCGTTCTGGCCAGTGAAAGGCTCGGTACCGAACTGGAAGGCTGTAGAGAAGGAGTCAGTGATCTGTACGATACCACAGCAAGAAGAATATACGTACTAAGGAGGTATTGCTTGCTGGCAGGGAATCCCTGGTCACGGGCAAGGTAGTTGAAGAATTGCTTGACATCAGAGTTGAAGTTGTTGACCGGGCTAGCCGCGACGAAGCTGAAGACCTTCATGCTTCCGTTCATGCCGGTCCAGAGCTCCCAGGTACGTCCCTCGATGTTGACGCGTGTCTGAAGAGATCCGATAGGCTGGACATTGCCATAGCGAGCGAGCCTGTTAATGTTAGAAGAATTACTCAGTAGTAAGTCCCAAGTGCGTAGTCATACCAGATCATGAGCTCGTAATCACCACTGGAGGTGCTGTGGTTGGGGTCGGCAGCAGTGAAGAGATCATAAGCAACGTTGGCCCGAACGTTGGTACCACTGTAGGACCAAGCAGCAGCAGACTGCATGTTGTTGATAGAGCTCACAATGCGCTTAGTGCCAATCTGGCGAGCAGAGTTAGGATAGGCCTTGACGTTGTCGTTGCCGCCAGACCAGGACCAGTCGACGTGCCATCCAGCACCGTTGCTGTTGGACCAGTCGACGTAAGTGCACTGAGAGCCTTGGCCAGAGGATTGACCCCAGCGGTTGTTGTTGAACTCGTAGCCGCCATTGGCGTAGTACGAGTACTGGTCGCAGAGGGACTGGGCCAAGGCGAAGGGGGCGAAAAGCCCGGCGAGGAAGACAAGTGATCCCTTCATGTTGATGAGGTTGAAGTATGTACTGTTTTGAGATAGAATACAATAGTTATCTTGGGACTGTTCTGTATTGAGACGTTATTTCTTCAACATTCTGCATGCACTTTATAGTAAGATCGCAAGGGGTCGTCATTTTTGTCTGCTATTCCTCATTGAACCACGGAAGCTCCTCCGTACTCTCATCTGAGCCTTGATCTGGCGATGGGGCAACTCAAGACTTCAAGATGGCCAGTTACGGCGAGACTGGCGTATATAGTCGGTCCGTTTCCCAACTTCAAAACTCACTTCTCAAAGCTAACGGGACTTCAAGATATGAGCCGACGGAATCCCACCATCTTGGAATAGCTTACTACGTAGTACCATCTCTCCCTGGGCTGAGCTGATTAGATCCCTGCTGCTGTTGCTCTGAAACACACGTGCGTTAGTGGAACATTCTCATCCCATTACGGAGTATTTCTCCATTTCTCCACTATCCTTAATAAACCGGGGTAGCACCGGGAGACTGGATAATTTGTTTGTCATAATTATCCCGGAGCTTTGATACCATTATGGACGGAAACCCTGTATATATATGGGACTTCTTACTGTTCCTGGTGTTCCTGGGCTCGGCGACCTATCATGTGAGCTACCAAACGGAGGTGAGCTTCCGTTCTAGAATTGGAAAAGTCTTGAGTGTGGGGTAACGGGCTAGCTCAGGAACAGGATTATTTACCGGTTTGACGGGCCGACCAAAAACGTCAATCTTGCTGTTTTCGGGTTGTGCGGAGGATAGTGTCCAAGTGCATAATCAGGCAGCTGTAGTTCATTTTCATCGCTTCTTCAAGTGCCGATGATAAGAGAGATTGGGTCTTCCAAGATAAGACTTTTCTTGAAGTTCAGTGAAAGCCACCTAACCTGAGGCCGTATGACAGACATGAGCTACCCTGGAGCATAGACGTTCTATAAATATTCAAGAGCACTGCTTTTCTCCGTGACAAGTTAACTAATCACCCTATACAGAGTTCCGCGCTCTCGAACAATATTTACCCCTCTCACGGCAAACGGTTAAATTAAAGCATACCGAGGTAGTGTTATTGAAGCCAAGCATTGATACGTTGATCATGCTGTCCAAACGGTTGAATGGCTTCATTTCTACAGGCGCGCATACTGACTTTATACGAATATTTGATCGCATCCAAGGTTGCAATTAACAATTAGCCAGATGCACTATAGGATCTTGCCTCTATTATGCCTTTACCATCGTTGCCCGTCGCTCCATCTGGAAAAGTCCACGGGCGATGTGACGTAGCTAATCGTATCGCGGATAATCATAACGCCAATCTTATCGATAAGACGGGAAAACTTCAGCTCAAGTCGGATTAGACTCCAAAAAGGTACGCAGTTTGCGACCTGAGTTGAGGCTTCTGGCATAATCAAGGCTGTACCCCATGAATGAGCTTGTTTAACAATAATTGCATTCCTCAACGTAGGCGAAATTGAAGTGCCACTCACCAAAACGGGCCTGCTCACCAATTGATGGAAATTCATCTGCCGGCTAATAACGAAACTACTGCCGTTTCGAAACATCCCCATGCAGTCTCAGTAAATACAGGGGTTGTAGTTCGGACCCACAAACTCCGAGTCCTCTATTCGACCATTGATGAGCATTGTCGGCTGTTTCTAGTAAGTGATTGACTGCTTTTGGCCTTGTTTGACGATACAACTGCATAATGGCCAGTTTGGGAAAGCAACCATGGAGAAATCAGGTGCCAAGAGTGAAGCCATGACCTTGAAAACTGGGATACCAGAGGATATATAACAACCTCTGGACCGCCCAGAACAGAATCTATTTTCTTGTCATCACCAAAGGATCTGCTAGACAGAACCAACCCTTCTTTTCTCTTCACAAACCCACCAGACAAAGGCTCGGACCTTTCTTCAACATGAAATCTCTTCTCACTCTTACTCTCGCCCTCTTCGGCGCCGCGGGGCTCAGTGACGCTGCCTCAGCTGGCTGTGGCAAGCAGTCTCCCGGAAATGGAGTCAAGAACATGAACGTCAACGGCAAGAACCGCCAGTACATCCTCCAGCTCCCCAACAACTACCAGAACAACAAGCCCCACAAGCTTGTCTTCGGTTACCACTGGCTCAGCGGTAGCATGAACAACGTTGCCCAGGGCCGCTTCTACGGCCTCCAGGACTTGGCTGGTGACTCTACCATCTTCATTGCCCCCAACGGTCTTAACGCTGGTTGGGCCAACCAGGGTGGTGAGGATATCAAGTTCACTGATCAGATGCTTGCCTTTGCCAAGAACAACCTTTGCATTGATGAGAAGCAAGTCTTTGCTACTGGCTTCAGCTACGGTGGAGCTATGAGCCACAGTGTTGCCTGCGCGCGTCCCAGTAAGGCACCAGAACATAATGAAACTTAGAAGTGATATACTAACTCATGACAGACGACTTTACTGCCGTTGCTGTCATCGCTGGTGCCCTCCTCTCCGGCTGCGACGGTGGTAACACCCCCGTCTCTTACCTTCACATCCACGGTTCCGCCGACAATGTCCTCCCCATCCAGCGAGGCCGCGAGCTCCGCGACAAGTGGATCAGAACCAACGGCTGCCAGCAGAAGAACGCCCAGGACCCCAGCCCTGGTCAGCAGAGACACATCAAGACTACCTACACCTGCAGCCGCAAGCCTGTTACTTGGATCTCCCACGGTGGTGGCCACGTCGGCGATCCCACTGGCAACAACGGCCAGAAGTTCGCTCCTGGCGAGACCTGGTCTTTCTTCAACGCCGCTGCTGGCAAGTCTGCTAAGCTCCGATGCTAAATGTAGACGTTGAGCTGTCTGAGTCAACTGGTCATTGTTCCTGTCAATCTTGATGTCAGTGACTCGGGCTTGAGGGGTTGAGAGGTTGTTTCACATTCCTTGTACATTGAAAACTGGTGGGAGATATTATATACAAGTGGTACTGTTCTACCGAGGGATCATGCACATCCTTCGCTGTATATATTTAAATACCTTGGTAGTACATGGCATACCAATACATCACAGTATATATCTACTTTACAACTTAAGGACAAGTGACATACAGAAATCTGCACGATGGGTCGTAAGAGTATCGTAATGAATCAATTCACATATGAAATGAGGGTGCAACTTGAGACTTGCTGCCTATGTAATTTCATCGAGCATCAACCTCGACATCAGACTACTAAGAACACTTGCTATAAGCATAGCAGTTCCTGTCATAAAATGACGACGTCTTCTTCCCCTCCCAGATGTAACACCGAGACTCTTGAGTTTCTTCCCATACAATTGACATGCCTTATCCTCAGCATACCCAAAACTTAAACATTGCTTGTTTCTCAGGCAAGTCTGAGCGCAACTGGCGACATTCTTGACAGAAGATGTTGTACTAAGGATAGAGCTGGATGGAACTTTGGCCTTTGTGACAGTTCTCTTGCAGGTGGTGCGTGGGGCCTTCTGGTTGTTGGCGATGGCTGATGGCGTGCATGCAGGTGTCTTCTTTGCTGTGCCGGATGCTTTGGCGATATTTGTTGGAGTGGCCTGCTTGTTATTCGCAGCCTGCGGGCTCTTGGTAGTTGCCGTTTGTGTCTTGGTTGGTTTCTTGCCCGTTGTGCCGGTTGGTTTCTTGCTGGCTGAAGACTTACTGTTCGTAACCTTCTTCCCACTATTCTTTGACTTGCTCTGTGTACTTTCCTTCTGTTTGGTGGGCTTCTTGTTGCTCTTCGTGCCAGTCTTTTTGGTAGACAATGGATTAAGGCTGGTTACTGATGGCTTTGACCCAGTACGATCACCGAATAGGCCGCTGTCACCATTGGTCATACCAGTACCACCCATGCCTCCTTCGTCATCAGCACCGTCGGATCCAGTTCCATCATTGACGTATCCAATGCATCCTTGGGCAATTGGATCACTTTCCATGGGATCAATCAGAGGAAAGCTCGCTTCACCAAAAAGATCCGCTTCGATGAACACCTCGAGCTCGTTTTCAAAATGGATGTTCCATGCGATGCCGTAGCAATCTCCCTCGACGTCTGTCTCGATCTCACCGTCATCGTTGATTGTCGCACTGATCTCAAAACTTCCTTCTAGAACAACTGAAGGTGTATCCACAACTCCTCCCTTGGCCTCCCAGAGACCACCGATGAGGCTAAGCTTGGCTCCAATACTTATAGGCAGTCCCAGTGATGCCGACATCTTGAGCTCACCAGTGGCTTCGTTTCTGTGCTCGAAGGTTGGGACAAGTCCGTTTGAGTGACTATTGCTAGAATCCGCCAAGTCAATCAGAATGTCGATGTTATCCCAGTTGACAGAGGCCCCGATAAGCAAGGTACCAGTTGCTTCGATGGTCACTCCAGCTTTAATACCGACACCAATATATGGATCAACGCTCGCAATACCTGGGATGCCAAACTTCCACAGAGAAATATCAGGAAAGTCATACGGCCATTCCTGCTCGTATTTAACAAATGCTTGTAACCCAAGGTTGAGACCAGCTTGAAAAGCAGCTGTGAACTGAATTTGTGCCTTGTCGACATCGACGGGGAAGCTGACCTCAAGTGTACCAGTGAGTTCAGCATTGCCGCCAAAGCCACATTCGACACAGTAGAGAATGAGGCCATAGGTTAAGTCACGCTCTGCAAGGGTGGAATTGCCCCAGCGCTTGTGATGGCCGTTGGGATCAGCGACTTCACCTTTTTCATACGAGTCATCCGGCTCGCCGTCCAGTTTACCCCAGTCGGCCAGCCTGGCAGCACTTGGCCATGGTGCATCTCCATCTGTGCCAAGGACATTGTCATCGTTGAGATAATAATGCCAGGCCATAGAGGTACTTGCAGACAATCGCTTCTCGAGGGTACGCGACGGGTCTGTATTAGAGGAGGTAGCCGTAGGCTGGGCAATATGTGGCTCGAACATCTTCATAAAACAAGATAAGTAAGTCTTACTTCAGATATTGAATCAAGGAGAGAATGGCTTACAGCTCTTTTGTCTTTAGCACGTCTCGTATTCAGCGTTCCGATATTACCAAAGTCGAGCTTTAAATGTTGATAAACATCACCAAACTGGGCTGAGGAACCCGTCGTGGTGAATGTCTTGGTGCTATCATTGAATCCGATCGATCGAGAGAGGAAGAAGTCGTTTGTATGGTCATCTCCACAACCATCTACAGAGGTGATGAAGAGTATCTTGCCAGCTCCCTTCCACTGGCTCTTGGCGTAGTCGTATGTAGCCGTATTCGAGATAGCACCACTCAAGACTCCCTTGGAACAGGATGTACTTGACACAAAGGCGGAGTGATCGAGGGGGACAACAGGATATTAGAAGGTGAGGTTGGCTTGAGAGAAGATTGCCTTATCACGCCTTCGCAATCTTTTCGTTCCAGGCTCTGAATCTGGGGTTCCGGCCCAGGCAAAGGTTACATTCTTCTCAAGTTTGAAGATGTCAAAGTCTTTGGGATTCACGTCGAGAGGGAGGATGGGTTCAAGGGTTGTGCTGTTATCTGGACTTGTCGCGTTGATGTCATCACGGCGATTGAGGGGTGGCGTGTCAGGAAAAGCAGCAGCTGATGTAGTGAGAGCGGAAAAAGAGAAAAAGAGAAAAA